>VDFB02326075.1:0-22661 GCA_007258455.2 Sequoia sempervirens
AAATCAAGTATGCCTATGTTTGATATTTGGCTTGGCAGTTAAAATTAAAAGGGCGTTGGAAATAAATTTTAAATTTGCTCTAGGCAAATAAAGTGAAATTCGACCAACTTGAAAGAATTAATTAAAATTTAAAATTTAATTATTTTCCTAAGTTAAATTAAAAATTCCCCTTTAAATTTCGACACATGAAGTTTTAAAATTCGGACGATTTCAAGTGAGGGGAATTTGTTTTGGAGTTATTACGGACGGAAAATAAATTATGCCTAGCCATTTTTAAAGTGTGCTGATGAATAAATTAAATGGCGTTTAAATTAAATTTTTATATTTTAAATATGCCATTTAAAAAAAAAAAGCGGTAAGATTGTTTTAAATCGAAGTAAAATGATTTTTCTCGAAATTACTTCAGTTAGTTGGAAGTAACTGGCAGTTGGGAGGGAAGTTTTAAATTCAAATCGAGGAAAGAATCTCCCGGAATAGCAAATTGCTATGACGACTGTAAGACGACTGGAATATTCTCTTTTAAATTTAGAAAATGTCTAAGTCATGATGAAGAGAATTAATGGCATCTGCTAAAATTAGCACTAGCTTTTGGTTATAAAACTTCGAGGATTTTCATTTTCATCTCACAGAATTCGAAGCTGAGATTTATGTTGGAGAGTTGAGAGTGATTGTTGAGCTGTGAGCAAATTCGAAGTTGAGAGTTGTTGAAAGTGAGAGGAGGTGTTAAATTCCATTTTTCAAGGAGTTGTGAGGCTGATTTAATTGCTGAAGTCGACTTATTTCTCTGAAGTCGAAGTTGCTTGGAGTTGCTGGAGATTGATTTTCTGAGTTGCTGAGATTTAAAAATCTTCCGAAGTTGCTGGGTGTTGAGTTCGATTTTTCAAGAAGTTTGAATTTCTCAAGATTTGAAGTTGCTGAAGGTAAGTATTTGAAGTTGCTGAAGGTAAGTATTTAAAGTTGCTGAGATTTAATATTTTGCTGAAACTTGAAGTGGTTTTTTGAAGTTGAGAGTTGCTAAAGGCTGAAATCGTTTAATTATTTCATTGAATGCTGGAAGTCGAAATTGCTTGAGCTTGAAGATTTAAATTCTCTGAAGTTGCTAAATGTTTAGAATCAAATCAGAAGTAGAAACTGTTGAAACCTTCGAAGTTGCTGATTTAAAATTGTTGAAAGTTGCTGAAACTTGAAGCATTTTCCGAAGTTGGGATTGCTGGAGTTAATTTCTTCCGAAGGGCTGAAAATTCTTTTGGCTGCAAAATTGTTGAAGTTCAGAATTTTATATTTCGAAGTCTAAAGTTATTGAGGTTTGAAGTGGAAGTTTACTGCTGAAGCTATTAATTTGTATTTATTTTTGCAGCCAACTCCATTCACCAGCCATTCTCGTAGTTTTTTTTATTTTAAAGTTTGAAGTGTAATGTTTGCTTCTCGTTTTGCAGATGGCTGAAGGACGAAAAGCTAATGTGGCTGGGACAAGCAAAGCTGGAGCTAAGGCTGGGAATAATGAAGCTATCAAAGAAAACGCCTCCAGGCAGGCGATCATCAAGAGCTTGAAGAAGTCTTTCATTCCGGAGTCTAAGATCGTGTCAAAGTACGGGAATGTGACTGATACCAACCTTGGGTCTTTCAACCTTGAGGCCTTCATGCGAAGGATATATGGGCAAGGTGGCAATCCTCCGACGGAAGTGTCACGCAATATTCTGAGGAGCGGATTATATGCAGCAGCCGGGTTCCAACCAGCAGTTCGGTGTCCTGAGCTGATTATGGAGTGCACAAACTTCTACAATTCAGACCATCGGACAATTGTTTCTCCGGATGGCATGTTGTTAGCCAACCTCGCCCCTGATGCAATTGGCGAGGCATTTGGGATTCTGCCCACAGATAAAATGCTGTACAAATCCAAGGCAAAAGCTGATAAGATGTATGCCACATCTTTCGAGAAATGCATGAAGAGAATCAATACCACTTGGATGAGAAAGCCAAAGCCTCCTGCCGCTAGGCTGCCAAAGCAAATAATTTCAGAGGAGCTAAAGCAAGAATACTGTGATATAATCATGTTGCTCAGTCGGGTTAATGGCAGCCCACAGTCATATGTGTTCGAACCATGGATTTTCTTTTACATCAGCGTGGTGCTCGAAGGGAAGGTGGAAGTGAATTGGGCTCAGATGATCAGCGACAACATTGATGAACAATTTCAGAATATAAGAACGAAAACGTTCTACAAGAGTTCTTATGTCATCTACATGCTTGCTCGGATGACAAAATACAGGGGGTTGGCATACCAAGAGCCGATTGGGTGCGGTTTTAATCAGTTCAAGATTCATGAATCTTGTAGGCAGTTGCATCTCACAAGCACTGCTGACTTCAAGAGGGTGAATGACGCCTTCACCATGTACATCACGAGGACCCTTCAACGAAAACTGCAACAGAGGATATCTGAAGAGGCGCAAATGTTGATAGAAGAGTATGGGTTTTGGTTCATCCAATTCCCAAAGTTCACCTATTTGAGGCTGCCGGGGTACAGTTCATACGCTTACCGACTATCGAGGTACCCGACGAACAAGATGATAATGCTTGAGCTGTCTAGGCAACTGGTAGCCTACGACAAAATTATAAGAAGGAAGAAGAAGGGAGGTTTACACTTTCCCATTGTTTTGGGAAACTCACTCGAGGAGTGCCCTTCCTTGCAGGCAGCCAGGGAGGCGGAAGACGAGTTGCGGTTCTATCATTTAACTCTCCATACCAACCGGCAGGATTTTGATCCTCGAGGAAAGATTGGGACAGTGCAGGGAGAGGAGTATAGGCATAGGGCTCACTTGGAAGATTTTTGGGCAAACGCTGGAGACGAAGCTGAAATTAGAAAAAGAATGTTCTCCAGGTTGCCTCTCAAATTAATCAGAGAATGTGAAGTGGTCCCAGTGCCGGATCAAGTCGAAGAAGATACCAGGCTTATTCACCTAAATTATGAATCGATAAAGAACACTCCGATCCCACCACCAGATTGGGCTGAACTGGAGATTACGGACTTAGACACCTTGTCTATTCCCGTCTTGACTTTTACAAGGACTTGGGTAGAGGAGCGCGTTCACAGATTGAGGAGAAGGTTAGTTGCCCTCACATACGACCTCATGGGTGATAGAATGCCACCAGTGTTGGCAAAGAGGAAGAAACAAACTGCCCAGGCTGTGGAGCCACCACAGCCGGAAGAACCTATTCAGCCGGAACCTCAAGGATCGGAGGATACTTCATCTACTCAGTTGGTGACCCATTCCTCCAGCGTGCGCGAAGTCTCGCTGTTTGCGGATCAGAGGGTTCGAATGAATGAAGCACCAGAGGTTGGAGAAGTTAACCAGCCAATGCCTAGAGAAATGGACAGTCAGAGTGCTAATGTTCCTGAAGGTGCCAATCAGCCAGATGAAGGGGAAGAGACAGAAATAGATACCCACTTTGATTATGCGCTCGAGATAGAGGAAGACGTCATAGAGTCAAGGGTTGGAGCTCATGAGGAGAGTGATCAACACATTGAAATAATTGAGCCTCAACAGAATATTGCACGGGAGGAGGTTCGTGAAGTGGAGGCAACTGAAGAGCAGCCCCTTATTGTTTACGACGTTCAGCGTAATTGGCTCTCACATGCAATAAGGAGGGATCAGGATGATGATGCTGATCTGGCAATTGAGATGGAGGAGCTTCTAAATAGAACAAGTAAGTCACCAAAAAGGAAGAGGGCAAGAAAGTATTCGAAAATGGAGACTAATCAGGCTGGTTCACGCACCCTCCATATTGCCGTTCCAAGGGAGGATCATGATTTGAGTGACGCAATGCCAGAGAATTACACCGTCACCACAATTGATTTGGGACGTCCTTCTGGAGTGCAAGTGGTTGAAGAAGCTGAAAGCTCATTCCAAGCGTTGAGGGACAGGCTAGTGAAAAAGGAGGGAAAGTATAAGAGATTGAAGAAAGAGCACAAGGCATTGGTTGAATATGTGCAACATCTAGCACGTCCGGGTGCTCAGGAGAACCCAGCAGTAGAGCTTCCACCGGAGTTGCCACGAGAACCAATCAGTGGGCTTGAAGAAGTGAAGAGGGCTGTTTGAGAGGGAGATAAATGGATAAGCAGTGTTCGCAGTGAGGCGGAGAAATTCATGGCTGACCTTGTCTCCTCTTTTCGGAGTGCATCTAGTATCCTTTCACGCTTAGATGGTGTTGAGCAAGCTTGGGGTGACACCCATATTTTCCAGGACAAGACTATTCCTCGCCTTGCTGTTCTGATGCGTGTGCCTACACAGACTTTGATAAATGAAGGAGTGATCCAAGCTGGAGACAGGTATGATTTCCTTGGATGGCATTCGGCTGCATTCACTGGGAAGGGCTTCTTTGACATGGCAACTACAGAATCTTCCAAAATCAAGAAGGCGATGAGAAATATTCACGAGGGCATCCTCAACACATTGGATGCATTGTTCGCTAGGAGGCTAACTCATGAGGAGGTGGAGGTGGAAGGATTGAAGGCAAGGTTGCAGCCTTTCTTCTCTGAGATGAGGACGTTCTCCCAGCTTGACTTTGAAAACATCTCCACATTTTCAACAATTATTCAAAGCACACAGGACTCTATTGAGACTTGGAGAAAGTCTTGTGATCGATGGGAGCAAATGGTGGGTATCCTTGAATATCAGCTCAATCTTACTCCATCGATTTCTGAGGAAGTTGATTCAGTGCTGGCCCGATTCATAGCTTATGCGGTCAGAGAAAAGAGCAATGGGAACGCAGTTATGGACGAGAATCTTCTAGAAGGATAGTGGGCATTAATTGCCCATGGTGGTCAAGGAGGAATCTGCTATTTTTGGGATCATTAATGACGCCACTCCTCCACCTTCTGGCGGTTTTTAGGGTTTTTCTTGTCTAGGGCTGAGGTGGCTTGATCTGAGCCCTCCATTGTAATTTGATCTGGACCATCCGTTGAGATTGGCCAGCTATATAAAGGGGGAGTCCCCTCATTTGTACACTAATAGTTAGCAATCAGTTGATATCAGAGCAGAATAGAGAATAGACATTTTTGGAGTTAGAATAGTTTTCATTGCATTGTTTGAAGGAGAAGGGGAATTCTCCCTTTGAGAATTTTTGTAAGAGATTGTCACGAAAGCTAATCATAATAAAAGCATTTCATTGATGGTGAACTCAACTTTTGTTGTGAGTAGTTTGTGAGGTTTCTTCTTCCTTTGACTTCAAGTAGGATTTAATTTTCATGCAAATAATTAGTTATGGGTGTTTGCGTTTGATGTAAATGAGCTTCTTGAGTCCATACCACTAACAATCTTATTGATGGTAAGTTTGTCCTGCGTGGTCAATTGGAAAACTTTATACTTAACTTCGATCAAGATTCATGTGTAGCTATGCATCGTTATGATGGTACTTGCATCATTGAATTGTGATGTGAACATCCTTTTTCTCCTTTGAAGATTGCACTAACCTTGTCGAAGCTGTCCAACAGGAGGCTAGACAACGTTTGGTCGAAGTTCATTGAAATTGAGCCTAACACCCTTTTGCATTTAGGTTAGAATTTAGATTTTCGAAATCTCTGCAGCCATTCAATTCCGCACACTTTTGGTTAGTTTTAGGAAACTCGCATTTCAAAGCTAAATCATTCACACGAAAATCCCCTTCAAAGCATATGTCTGCTGTTTACTGCAAGTATTCTGAACAATTGTGTAAGTCCCGTCGTAAGAACATAGCAATTCACACCAACCAACTGAGGGTGTTCCAAGCATTTCGGAACCTTGGAGTTGAACATGTGATCTATCTCGCAATCTTAGCACACAGAATACTTTGATCAAGAGAGAATGGAGTAGCCCTTGGACAACTTCGTTCTGCTGATTGGTGCGGTCACGAAAATCACATCAACAACACCCAAGCTTTTGGTGGTCCAAACAAATGAATTTGCCAATGACACCTCTAGCATGATCTCATCAATCCTGATCAAGCTTTCCAACGGAATCATCAGCATGTCAATCGGAGTTGGTAGTCATCAGATACTGAAGACATAACAAGGGGAGAAATTTGGGTAGAATATTTGAAGTCAAAAGCAAAGTGAAAAATCCAAGAAATAAACTAACTCTGGTGAAGTTGGGCGCCCCAGCTAGCTAGGGGTGCCCAAGCTTTTGATGGCTCAGATCAACTTTTCTACAGATGTAACTCCCAGAAGACCCCTCTTGAAATCCTTCAAGCTATCCGATGAGTCTAGCCGTCAGTCTATTGGAGCTCCAGATCATCCGAAATGGCAAGATCATCTAAAAGAGAGGACATAAGCTTGAAACTTGAAAACGTGAAAAAATGGAAAGTCTGGTGAACATGGGCGCTCCAAAAGGAAAATGGCGCCCAAGATTTTGAGGCCTCAGATGGCAGTTTCAGTAGTTGTAGTCTCTAGGATCATCTTGTCAGATTCTGCCAAGCTATCCAACAGAGCAGTCAGCCAACCGATCTGATCAGTTTAGCTCCTGGAGTCGAGAATTCTTCATAAGATCAAAAAACAAGCAATAATTTGATAACCACAAAAATGGCTAACACTGAGGAAGATGAGCGCCCCTGGAGGAAATAGGCGTCCATCATTTTGAAGGTCAAAACGAAGTTTTTATCGAAAGTTGACTCCAAGCAAACTTATTTAGATTCTCTCAAGTTCTGTGATGAAACATTCAACTCATTCGTCGGATCAATTTGGAAACCAGAAATCAGGATCAAACTGGGGTTGAAAAATCAAGAAGTTGAAAACTCCAAAAAAATGACTAAGTCTGAGAAGGATAGGCACCTTCAGTCAAGAAGGGCGCCCAAAGAGCCTTGCCTTAGCTAAAATTTCGAAATTTTCAAGTTTCAAGGAGAAAACAAAAACGGCCAAGTTCAATGAACAGGGTCCAGGCTAGGGTTCGAAAGTTTTAAAGCTAAGAAAGCAGATTTTTCAAAACAAAACTTATTTAAGGCATCTTTATCCTTCATTCTTCACAATTTCTTGCAGATGGCGTCCAAGTTAGTTAGGAGCAGCAACTAAAGAATTTTCTTTTCAAGATTTGAGAGCCATAGCTTGCTGATTTTTCAAAGTTCTTCATTAGTTTTCAGACCAGCAACATAAGAGCTTGCTTTTTCATTTTTTTTTATCCAGAACATCAAATTTTTGTTGAAGAAAGTCAACATTTTCAATTTTCAGCCATCTGGGTCTTTTCATCTCATATTTTTGAAGAATTTTTGAAGAGTTTTCTCAAGTTGCAGCAGCTGCTTTTTCCTTGCATGTCAGTGAAATCATCAGAGTTTTCAAGTTTTGATCATCTGGGTCCTCTTGAATCGTTCTTTTGAAGAAAACCCATATCATAGCTTTTTTTATTCAAGAAAATTTCAGATTCTAGGGTTGGCTGCTTTTTCAATCAGCCCTCAGTGTTTTTCAAATCTGATCAACTGGGTTCATTCCAAATCTTATTCCGAACAAAACCCAGGTGCCAGCTTTTTTAGTGAAAAATTGAAGAAATTAGGGTTTGCTGCTTTTTCAGTCTACACTCAAAATTTTCAAAAACAGGCAATCTGGGTCTTCTTGTAACGAAATTCTGAACAAAACCCATATCTCAGAAAATTTTCAGAAAAATTGTCCCCTTTGAAGAAGAAAAGCCAGCAAGTTAAATTTAGAAAGTGTGCAAAACTTGTCTGAATATAGGCAAGTTTACAGTCATTCTTCAAGGTTTTCAGCATGCAGTACTCTCACATGGGATTCAAAACCAAGCCAGTATTGTATCTCGCAGTTGCAAGCTAGACAATGTTGAGAAGTGCTTTTCAAAAGACACCATGGACAAAAAACTTCATCATATTAGCTTAAGAGTGTGAAAAGGTGTGATATGAGAAAAAAGGGAAGGTATCGGAAAAGAGTTGTGCAATACTCTTCCATTGGAAATCAAGAGAAGTGTCAGAAGCATAAAGTTGTAGAGCCGCCAAGTTATCAATTGGCGAGTCATCTTTTGGGGCAGCGATGTTTTTCAAGAATAGAACTCATAAAGTCGCTGAAGAAGTGAAAAATTCTCGAAGTTTGATCGCAAAAGGCGAGGAGATCTTGGAGAATCAAAATATTGCCTTAGATAGTATCAGTGCACCTAATAAAGCAACAGTTTCTAGCTTTTTGGTGGATTTGGTTTCCCAAAATACCCGTAGATGAGTTATCTTATTAGGACAACAAAGATCTCCAAAGATAGAATTAAAGCAGCTTTCCTCTAAAAACTTTCTTTCTATTCTCAAAACAATTCTTATCTATTCTTTGACGAAAAGAAAGAAGATAAAATGTAATAGTTGGCATTTCCTGTTTTTCCTGCTTTCTTAGGTGGTTAGATGTTATCTTCTTTTAGTTTTAGAAATAAAGCTTGCTTGCTGAGCAAGCCCTAGTTGTAAAAGCAAGGAGATTTTAAGGTTCCCTACTCCTCTGCTTGTCTATAAATAAGAACAGTCTTGCTCATTTATTTTCAACAGTTATTGTGATAGCAAATTGCAAGCCTGTAATGCAGCAAGTTGTTATTCAGTGTCAGTTCACTTTGTGTAAGAGCAAATTGCATGCCTCTTTAGTTGCAAGTATTGTTCAGTGCATATGTTTTGTGTCAATGTATTCTGGTTTGTAATGTACCCTTTTTCGACATGATCATGTTTGATGGTGGTTAGCCTATTACTCAGACTCTCGTAGGCTAATAGGTTTGGTTAGAGAGTCAGTGGCCTTATTTGGTGGGCTTTGTCGTTCTCATCCTTTGACTTCAGTAATTGGCTCACAGCAAGCCTTGGCAGTTCAGTGATTGACAACTTCTAATGGCATGCCAATATGACAGGTTATGAGCAAGATATTAATATTCTTGTGAAATTGAAGTGTTTTAACTTTATTTAATGGAATATTATAAAGTTGATTTGACTTTATAATAAAGAATTCACTTAAATTTATTTAAGTGAAAAATTATAACACTTTATCAAAAGGGGTGCCCATTTATTTATTCATTGATTATTGAAATGTTTAAAATACATTTTAAATGTATTTTTAAAGTGAAATTGGCATCACTTTTTGGAGATGCGTACCTTTTGGGGTTTATAAGCAACCAAAGGGAAAAATCGAACTCATTGATTGATTATTTGATATTTTTCTTCTTTGGCTGGGCTTGAGCTTGGTTTCCTCTGAGACAAGGGTTTTAGGATTGTTTATCTTTGGAGAACGAAAACTCTTCACAGATCTATGATTGTGAGACTGTGAAAGATCAGTTGAATGATTGCAACCACAGGGGCTTCAATTTAGGAGTTCTACAGTGCTTCAATGGGAATTTTTGTGCAGTATTCAGTAGTTTCTTCAATAAAAGGCAGGACGAGTTGAGAGATTGGCTTCTTTCTTCATCAGGAGGTCTGATCAGCTTCTTGGCCATACTTCTTGGTTGAGGATGTGATTTTCCTTTGTTCTGTGTAGCTCTTCAAGCAAGTGCGTGGGAGTTCTGGAGAAGAAACGCCTTCTTCTTTGAGGGTTTTGCATATTCTTCTTTGGGGCCTAGCTTGTTCCCTTCATCTGCTTCAGTTATTAGGCTAGAGGTTGCATTCTAATGCATCCTACGCTTGGAATTGCTAGTTTACTCCATTCATGGCTGGCAATTGGACTTATTTTCTTAAATAAATAATCTGGAGCATTTCGGGTATGTCTGAAACATGCAATCTTATTGTTATGGTTATTTAATACCTTCTGCAATTTCATTTTGTCAATTCTTGTTCAGATTTGAGTTCTATGAGCAATTATATGCTGCGCCCCTTCTATTTCTCTCTATAAACTTTCTTAAAAAACTCAAAAGAACACAAAAAGATAATTGAAACAACAGGGGTTTGAAGAGGAGCTAGTTGGGCTCATCACATGGTTTGATGGCTAAACTATAAGCCTATTTTGCTACAATCCTACTGTCCCAAAAGTGTAATCTCTTGTTCTTGAAGTTTGAGAAAATAAAGTCTTGTGCCTACTTTGCTGCCCTGATATAAAGTCTCAGATTTCCGTTTATTGTGTTATGCTTATATGATCCCCATTTTAGCTTGCATTGAAAGTAAGTAGATGTATGTTGGAAGAAGAGTTTATCTAAGTATTTTGTCAGAGAATCCTTCCTTGTCCATTTCTAATTCTCTTGCTCTGCGTTTACTTGAGAAATTAGAAACATCATTAGAGTAGGTTTAGTCGTAGTTGAACTTTTAAAACAGAAAATCTCATCTACGGCGCTTGAGTTTTATAACCTTGTGCTCTTAGCTGAACAAAAAGATAGGCAAATTAGTTTTAGTTTACTTTCTTTTGAACAACATCAGCAAAGAGGGAGCTTCCCCTCCTAATTTGAAGAGCAGGTTACTGCACATAGCTTTCCATTTCTAATTTGCATTCTGGAGGTGCGAATTAAAACGCCAACAGTGTGTCTTGAATTTGCTACTGATTTCCAATAGGAATAAGATATAAAATGAAATGGATTCGGTGGATAAATTGACCAGGATCTTTTTACAATGACAGCAAGTATCCGACAGTGAACTGTCCATGATCTTTAACAGAAATAATCAATTATTGGCGGTAAATTCTCCAATTATTACAATAGTGAATGATAAGCATTAACAAATCTTCTAAAACTAAATCCAGGTATTATGTTAAACAGTTATTCATTATTCTGAATATTGACATTTTGTTTCAAACAGTTGGCAAATAATCTGCATAAAATATAAGATACTTGGAATTAAAGTTGATATGCTTGAGAGTTCGATGAAGGATGAAACAACGCTGCAATCAGTACCCAAACCCAAACTACTGAAACCTTAAACACTTTAGATCAACAACAAAAGGTTGCTACAAAACAGGCTGATATTGCAAATACAATACTGAAATAAACAGCTGGTATGAACCTGCTGTTCCAATGTATGTTGCAGCTCCAATAAGGTTGTGTTCATTACAAATGAAGTAGCCAACAAATAATTTACTTCTAATACTGAACATTGAGAAATTCTGGCCAGATGATATATATATGGAAAATAAAGTAGTGACCCACAACCTCAAACCATTAACATCTCCTATTATTTCCAAGGTGGATGGTATGACTGCCTAGAAGATGCACTGCAGACCCAATATTTGCTACGGCAGGCATTAGGAAGTGCAATTCCAACATAAGTGAAGTGTCTAATTTTGAAATCATTTACTATCAATAATATGCAGGAGCCACCTATTATGGTATGATAGACTAATACTACTTTACAAATAAGATGCAGCCTGTACAATTCTTTTTGTCAGAATATGTTTCCTAGAAAGGGATGGCAAATTCAAACTAATACAGACTCACAAAGATTGTCTCCTATATGTTTCCAACACTTGTCAAAGCTAGGGTTTCATCCTCAAAACTGAAAGCTGATAGTATGACAAATCAAACAAACCCTAACCCTGCCAAACTGTCATGAGTGCTGCCTTTCTTTGCTGATAAAAACATATGATGTTATAAAGCTGATTATTCTATTGTTTATGATGCCTAATTGTTGATACATGCATGAAACAAGGCTATTGTGAAATTCTGCCATCACGCATATAGGAAGTGTTGTTCTGATGGGCAATCTGGAAAATCGTTTTTTCTGCCTTAAAGGTCAGAAACCTTTCTGAACATGCCTTTTCTGAGTTGTTGCCATTGGAAACAACATATAGGCACCACTATTGACTGTTCATGTCATTTAGAGGCTGCCGAGACACTCAATTGTGCCCTTTAAGCATTCATCTGACATCTCCCTTAAAATCTCTGATTTTCTAACTAGTCACCTTTTTGCTTCATTCACGATCCTTAAAACCAATCAATGAGAACCAGATTCTATTTTGGGGGACATATGTCAGTTAAGATGGCAGGCAGGTGACTTTTTTCTTCTCCTACCACTTAAACCTCATTTTCCTCTGCTAGGCATGCATCAATGGTATATTCACTAATTATGATGACTAAATTGCTTATTTTCTGCATTTTTGCCACTAAACAGACTGAAATTATCTCTCATGTGTGCCTTGAGGTCACTACTGCCACTTGAAGATCGACTGTAAGTCATAAGTGTGCTTATTCATTGTATGCCTGCCACTTGGACGAGGTTAAAACTCTTAAGGGCATGCTTTTAATCAACCTTTTCCACTTATAAGGACTGTTCATATGCACATAGGCATTTATTTTTGACATTTATGTCACTTGGAAGATGCTTATTAGACCCAGGTGCTCATTGCTGCTATCTTGCCACTTGACTGAACTAGTTGCTCATGAAGTCTTCTTTGGTCACTCAATAATTGTCATACTTGATTCTCAAGCATGCCTTATGAGGCCTCTTGTTGCTTACTTGTCACATAGGTGCTTAGAGCAGTCACACATGCCACCTAAGGATATACTAGGTGCTTTTCTTTTACGTTTATGTCATTAATCAGCATGCTATCTCAGATCTAGGCATTTATCTTTGACATTTATATCACTAACCAGCATACTTTCTCAGACCTAGGTGCTTGTTTAATGCATCTCCATTTTATCCTTCTCCTTGTATGCTTAAAGCCTTAAAGTGCCTTCCACCAAGCTCCTGATCTAACCTTCCATCATTCTTTGCTTTCATTTGTAACTTGGCCAACAAACAAAACAGTATCAAGCATGACAACCATTTCTCAGCATGGAGCAAGCGAGAAAATGTATCTGGGCAAAATTCTAACATATGGCATCCATATGCAACCCTGCAACAGACAAAAATGACAAAACATACAGAAAAGGGCTTAGTTGGAAGTACTGTAGGGGCACAACGTGTTTCACCTGTAATGCTTATTTGACAAAAATGTTAATGAGGTGTCGTGCCCCTGAAATTACAGCACAAAAATTTAAAAATAAATAAATTATAAAGCATTGAAATACACAAATAAATAAAATAAAATAACAATATAAATATTTAAAATATAAATATAAATATTAATAATATTGTTATAATTATAATCATTTTAGTATAAGACTATAAAAACATATATAAATTAAATATAAAAAAAAAATTATATTCAACTAAACAATCGCCCAAGTCTTATGTATGGTGAACATTTAATAAAGTCTTAAAAATAGCGATAATATTGGAGGCAGCGCTGTTGAGAAAGGAAGCAATTAAAGTTGTATTTAATAATGATAGGAAGTGCAGCACATAAGACAAAACAGATATGAGGGTAAAGGTAAATAAGACAAAATTTGTCTTATATGCAAAGAAAAAGACAGCGATTAAGTGCTTTAACAAAAGAACGTCCCTCTTAATGAATCCATTGTGAAGAGGTGTCTCTCAAAAGGCGTCGCATTCTTTGTAATGACCCCTTTTTAGTGGAGGCACTTAAGCTGGAGCTTACATCCAAAAATGTTTTCCCAAAGAGACATCAGATTCGTTAGAGATCAATGAATTTCAATAATAACTCCTAATAAGACCGAAGGTGGTATAAATATTTCATTCTTGGCCAAGGTTTCTTTAATTACTCCTCGTCCCTCACTATGAATGTTTCTAAATCATGTATTTCATAGAAACATCAGAGTAGATTTTAATCATCTTTCAAGATCTCAAGGATGGTATTCTATTGTACCATTTATCCTCGTAGTAAATGAATAGAATTATTATTACTTATAAGATTCAATAATTGCTGCAAGCATTATTATTGAATAGCTGTACACAAAATATATATATATATATATATATATATATATATATATATATGTCATATGCATAATTTGTACATGTCTTCTCTCTACGAAGTATTTATTATTCTCAATTTATATATATATAAGTATATAGTTATCAATTACCATCATATATTTATCATCATATAAAATATATACTGTGAAATTATTATTTATTTAATATATTATATTTATCCTAGATATATGTATTAAACATATATCTCAAATACTAACCTGCACTAACTTCTTATTATTTTATATTTAACCTGTACTAACTTCTTCTTATATTTAATATATTATTTTATACTAACTTCTTAGTACATTCATTCTTCAATTTCTGACTTCTTACCTTCCTTATTATTTAAACTCATGAAACATTTGCGTTGCTGTTGTTTGTCTGCAGGCATTCCCTTCCTTTATCTGCCATGATAGTATTCTTCCAGTAGATTGTTTACTTATCTTCTAGGTATCCACCTACCTTCCAGCCAGCCACGATGTTATGGATATAAATAACCAAAGATTAGTGGTACAGAAATGTGTAGTGTCTTTGTAATGGTTCGCTGGTTTTGGAGGATATTCCGTGTTTCTTTTATGCCTCGATATTCCCTTCTCTTTTGCTATCGACCACTCTTTAAGACCTGCTTGCTTCATCCCTTGGGTCGTGTCTTTTGACCAAGTAATGTCTTTTGAGAAACGGTATGAAGCTCTTGTGGGAGTCGGCTCAGACCACTTGTCATTCGTATTTTGAGTATTATTATTTTGTCTTTATTTTATTGTTTATAATTTTAATGAACATTTTATAATTATAATATTATTATTAATAATTATAATTATAATGATAATTCAGTTTCTGTTCATTTTATTATTTCTATTTTTCCATGTTTATTATTTTCACTATAATATTCCTTCTTTATTATATTCTTAGTAATATGATTATGGTCATTATTTTTATTTATTTATTACATCAATATAATATTTATGATGTTATTTATAACATTCATTATTATAATATTTTCCGGACAATTACAATTGTGTAATATTAGATGGTTAACTATTTTAATTATGCTTCTAAATGTCACAAAAAAGGGGACATGACATTCTTTCATAAGGAAGAGGATGGTACAAATAGAAGATCGTTGGTGGATAAGGCAATAAGGAAGGATTAGAAGTTTCAAGAGAGCAGATCGATCAGCAATAAGAATAAGGCATCAAATAGAAAGAGGAATGTATTCTGGGCTGAGGATTATTTTTAATATGGATACTCTTTGAAAATCGGATCACCCCAGATAGCAGCAAACTATGGTTAGAACCAAGAAAATATTCTGCACTTAAACCATCGATCCATCATCACCTATAAGGAGAAACACATCTGCATTCAGGGAAGCTTAAACAATATAATATAATTAGATTTAAAAGTAGAGTATGAAAGACAGGAATCAACTAGGGATCAATATATGCACTGAATATAGGAATAGCAGCTTAGGAGTGGGTGAGAAGAAAGAATAGATCCTGCACACAAAAGACTATCGAATCAACCATAAAGGGATAAGGAATAAAATATAAATATATACAGCAGCAGATCTAAAAAGAGGAATATACAGACCAATGATGGATCAATAAGGGAAGTAAGTTTATATACGCATCAAATCAGGTCTACATTTGGGGAAATCTGGAAACTACAGCAGAAGAGAAAGTCAGACCAAGGTTGCTCACAAGCGAGCCACTTATTACTTACTGTAAAAATCTAAGAAGGAAAAATCACTAAAACAGAGGTAGACTTATGAAGCAGATAGATAGATTACTAAGTAGAGAAATTCAAGGAATGTTTTCAGAATAAAAGGAACTTTAGCATATATATATATATATATATTCCAGAACAGCAGATCCAAGTGCTCTTGGGAGCCATGATCATCATAGAAGAAATATGAAGGGAATGAAATAAGAAAGAAAAGGCATGGCCGGCTGGAAATAAAGAGGTTCTACAGAACGGTAGCTTGGAGAAATAGGGATATCTGTAGAGTTGAACAGCAATAAGGAGATAAGTATTTTTACATGAGTGTTTGTACATTTGAATAATGGTGTTGATAAATACATTATGGATTTAAATAATAGTGTAATTAACAATAATCCATACATGATGCTATTTATTTAATGTTATCTACTTTTTATTGATGGCATTGGGAATAATAAATCATGCACGCTACTAGTTATCTTATAACATTGCTGATAGGTTTGCTCCATTGACATTATTGTATGTAATTACATTTATATATTTATATGAAATATATTATATAATACGATTATACAATAAAGATGCTTGCAGCAATTATTGAGCCTTATAAGTAATTCTGATTATTTGATAGGAAAATATATAGCTTTATGAATGTTTTTATTCTATGATTGATCAGGAAAAGGAGAAAAAGAATATAGTCTGAACCCCAAACCATCAGAAAAGGATATCTTGAGAAAATTAGGGCAAGATTTAGGGCAATCCCAAAAGGGGACATTACATGAGGAAAGAGCAAAGTCATGCATGTTGTCATAAAGTTCTTTTTCTGTAGTTGTCCTAGGATAAGCATAAAACTACTTTGCTATACTTACACTGTGAAAAGTGTCATACCATGAATCTGTAATATAAACACTAAAACTATGCTGTATGACTAGGTCACGAAAACGAATCTAACTTTTCCTATTCCATGGAAAGTTCCAGATTAGGCCAAGATACTGATATGACAACAGGGAAGAACTCCCTTTTGAATCTAGAAGCTAACGCTAACATTCTTGTCTGAATGAGAAATGGGGAGTGATAATGAGTATTGGAACATAAGTGGCCACGCTGAGAGAGCCAACCAAGATACGAGAAGACTATTTCTTAACCTCAATTAAGGACAATGTTAGTTGTAGTGTAATTTTAGTTGGATTTCAAAATTGTGATACATTATAACTTCTTGATGAACATTGTAGTTGTGTTCTGACTTCAATTTTGGCCATCCTTTAGAGGCACAGAAACCTACATTACATTCAATTGAAGCAGATAAAAAATATTTTGGATTCCCTCTTTTGCTTTTCTCTTCTAATCTGTGGTTTTTGAGACATTAATCTCCTATTTGTTCTTTCGGTGCCTAATAATGGTGTGATTCATTATTTTATACACAGGAATCATTGTTACAAAGAGCTGCTGGCCCTGATGTGTTTACTGCATATTAGGCTCTAGCTATGGACTATGCATAGTATTTTTAGTTCATTTTTCTTCTTGTATGATAAGGTAGCATTGCATATGTAACAGAGAAAGTTGGTACATTTAAAGCACTGCAAAAAAATTGCTATTATCTATGGATCAAATTCATCATGTGTTGTGGCTGACTGATTACAATCACTTACATTTAGTGGTGGACAGTGATGCATTGCTCAAAAGGGAAACGGTTACCCTGACAGAAGCATTAAGGATGGCAAATAATGCTGTTTTGCTGGCCATTATGACTGTCTCCGCTCTTTTATCCGTAAGTTACATTGCTGTAAATATAAACAATTAGTAAGGTAGGGGTCTCAATGTTGTAGTATTTTGATCTTTCAGTAGTTATTTTGACTCCACCTGATTTGCAGGATAGTTACATTAAAACTCTTCATGTCATGCCAGATAAAAGCAAAGTGATCGGCACTTCACAGGTGTTAAATGTAAGACCCCTCGTACATCCCTGTCCTCGAATGTTCAGAAATCATTGTATCAGGGTTTCTAGGCGATGAAGAATGTTCTGTGTTCATCGTTGTCACGATTCTGTTCAATAAGATGTTATATCATATATGCTATTTATGTTGACTCTTAAACACCTTGAAGCTAGAACTACCAAATGTTTAGTCATGTTTTGGGGTTGGCAGCATCGGTAGTAGTAGACAATCAGTGTGAAAGTACATATAAAGTTTCCCTAAAATGAAAGTATAATTTTTGAAATTGTATCATTGTCATGCTTATGTTCAAAGAGATATTTTGTGCTACTTGTCTCGACTCTCACGTTTAGTCATGTTTGGGGTTGGCTGCATTGTTAATTGTTTTAATACAAATTAGTTAGGTAAATAGGATGACAATGCATGTCTTAAAATTCTATCCTGGTTGAGTAATAAATTGTAGATTCCAGGAGGAGAAATTGAAACATCAATATACGCCTACCTTTCTGGTATAGCTAAGCCAAAATTATTTCAGAAACAAAAGCTCAAATTTTACACTTTTAAAGATTCTTTCTTGACATTCTATCTGTTTCAATATTTGCAGATTTTGCAACATTCTGGCAATGCTGTAGTTGGGTTTGGAGCTGGTTATAGTGTTAAAGCATCAGTTGAACGAGCTGCTTTTGACTGTCCATTTCTTAGTGGTGGTTTGGTTCAGGTATAAGTTCAATCTCTTTTCTAAATTTGTTCTATGGTAATTGGTATTAGATGCTTATATTTTATATTAAAATATTTACAGCGAATCCCTTGTTTGTTTATTCATGAAATGATGAATTCTATTTCTTTTTATTTTTGTTTCTCAAGGTGTCTGATCATTATATTTAATATGAGTACTTAATATATGGTGAATTCCTTGCTTTAGTTGCTTATGGTTTAGAGGTTTTTTAAATTATCCAGCTTGAACATGTCAAAGTTAAGATTCCGATGATACCTATTCTGTGATGTCCCTTGTTGGATATTTCGAGATTTTGTGATATTTTGTTTTGTGACTGATTTAAAACCTACGCTAAATTATTGCAATAGAAAACTCTGCACTATATTTTTCCAGCATAAAATATAAAGAACTAAGATTAAACTAGTCAAACCCGAAATGCAAATGCAAATTTTGTATTTCTGATTTTTTTATTTTTTTGTTTTCAGATTTAGGACAAAACTGAAAATAATGCTTAGACAAATTGAAGTCTTAAGAAATAATGATTTGCAACATGAAAGCTATAATTTCAATTATTATTTTTTCCTAGAATCTAAATACTAGTAGGTAAATATTATTCAGATCTTGTAACAACCGGATCCTTCGGTAAAGTAAAATTTGAATAATTTACATCCTAAAAGTAAGTAAACGTGTTAACATGTCATTGCAATAAAATTTTTCCTTTTCTTTATTGATAAAACATGAACAAGTTGTCATATTAATTTACAATAAAGATTCCATTTCAATATAATAACTTCAGAAGTACATGAAACAAGAATACATACCTTAATTAACATAGCTCCAATGAGCTTTAGAACAAATAGTAGTAAGAAGGTCCAGGAATTTGTCCTTTCAAATCTTGGTACATCGGCCGCTTGCTGTGGAGGAGAAACATCACTCGGGCGCTCTACTGCTAACCACGGACTTATAATGCGGTCCTCCGGACACCTATCGTTAGATAAATGGCCCTCCCTTCAAAGAAGAGATTGGTACGGTATCCTTTAACGATTGCCAACTGAGCATAGTGCTATATCCTACACAACTAGAACCTTGCTATTTCACAATCTCGAACTAGTACAAGGATCACAATGAACTGACAGTGTAGTCTCAACTATCTCACACCTAAGTGGATGTCGTACATTTCACTATTTTGGCCAAAGTATTATCATTCAGTACTTCGAATGAAGGTCATCTATCATAAACACTACTTAGGGCCGATTTTCTTTAAGGCTTTCTTACACTACGTGTAGGTTTAGTCCTTCATTGGATAATACCTACCCCAAACATCCTACATCAGACTAACTACTAGAAATGAAAACAGCATAACAAGTAATCACAATTTCCCCTCCTATACTGGACATCTTCATCCTAGGAGTTTCATAAGCTTAACTAAGTTAATCTAATAACTTAAGCTGTGATCATTACTTAATTCAATGCCTTGATTTCTGTCCTAGTATTTAGTAACTACTTAAAGCATATTCTCCTTATATGGAGATCATACAAGTAATGCAATTCACACAATATGCAACCTTTAATCTTCATTCAATTTACCCTCTATGTACAAGTAGGCAAGCAATTCACATAATGACTCATTCTTTCTTTCACACAAAAATACAACTATGATTGACTTTCTACCTATGCACAACAGTAAACACAAAGATTCCTTTTCATTTAAATAATTAAGAACGGAGTGGATAGTAGAAGAATATCCCATGCTTGATTTCAAAGCTTTCCTTCAAAAGATGTCTTTACACATTTGGATGACCAGCAAATCCTTCTCAAGTTGCAAACTTCCCTTCTCAGGTTAACTCACAGATGCCTCTTCTCACTCAAATTATAAACACTTAGAAATCGATATCCTCAACTTTCAGAATTGGTGATTGCTCTCAGTAAAGAAAAACTCTCAGTAATTAAGAAGCTCATAGCAATATGGATGCTCTCAGGAAATATGAAAACTCAAAAAATAGAAAGAACTCTTAGGAAATATGAATACTCAGAAATATGAAACTCTCAGCAATAGGAATGCACTTAGAAATTATGAATAAACTCTCAGGTAGTAGAGTAATTTTGAATTCTAAAAAGCAGTGAAATGCTCACTGCAAATAAGACGGATCTTGTAATCCAAGAGGGTGTATTTAAGAATGGTTAAGGCGGCCTTATATAGAGCCTCTTCCCAACGTATTTCCACTTCCCAGGGCGTGTAGATTGCCAGAACTGAAGTTTGGAAGTTTCCATTGTGAAAAGTGGCAAATTCCAGAGGCGAATTGACCTCATTTGTTGACAGCAAGCAAGGAATAGTTCAAACTTGCACATGGTGGAAATGGTGAAGCGATACCTCTCAGGCATGTTCTATTTTGGTGTGATTTGCAGCAATCTTGTTTGGGAATTTATTTCAGAAGAAAAGGTCAAGGCTGTGTGATTCCCACATTGCCATTATTTGTGGCTTGATGGACATCAACCGGCGTTTCATCCCCAGACCTGGTCTCTGCCTTGCACTTCAGGTGCAACATTTTCACTCAGCGCAGCTTCATTTTATTTTATTCTCATTTCAAAAGTTTCACTATAGTTCATAATGAAATATTTCTCCTCTATAAGTTTGCCGTGATTTATCTCCAAAAAGGTTCGATTCAAATAATAAAGATTTGATATTTCATCCTTTAATTTAAATCGATTTCCATAGTTAAGGATCTCGATATCTCATGAATTGATTTATTCATTGACTTTATGAGTTTTAAAAATAAAGTCTTCATTTAACTATATCGATTCCCTCTTTATTTCAAATTATATAGTTTATATATATATATACATATTTAACTATATACATATCTATTATTATAGTTTTATTTTACTTTAATATATATATGTATATATATTTAAATATTATAATTTAAATATGCTTATATATACATATATATATTTCAGTAAAACTTAAATATATATATATATTTACATATATAAATATATACACATTTACATATTTATTTGGTAAATACATATATTGCGAGCCAGTCAGCATACTTTCAATATACATATCTATGTATATGTGTTTATATGTGTATATGTAAATTCCAAGGCAATATTAAAATAATATTATAGTATCCACAGATAATAGGTAGCATGTGTATGTATATACATGTATATCCTTGTATATTCCACAGTGTACTTACTATATACATGTATACACATACCCACTCAACCTATTCACTTAAATTCATTCACTTTTCCCACACAATGATCATATCACAATAAGTCAGATAGATAAATAAACATCACTTACAAAGCACAAAGAAGTAAATAAGACTCTTAAGCCTATGGATGACTATTTAAGACCAACTTAACTGACTTGGTTCCTCTAAAGCTATAATGACGTGTGTGTATCCTCAATTGGTTCTCGTTACTATTTACCCGACTAAGCTCCTCCTCGAGTGATATTTCTCCTCTGCCTAGAGGAATGGTCCTCTTACTTGCACAACATGACACGACAATGAGAGTCATATGCTCACAACAAAGCAATATACATGAAACATCTCAAAAGTTAGAATAAACATTATTCAACAACTTGCATGCAACATTCATCAAGAATTACATCAATAGAAATGTCAGTCAATTAAGACAATCATTTATAGAGAGCACATTCATATTGATAACAAGAACAACATGTTTTATTCATTTGAATGATTCAATCATTACAATCATTTTCCCTATGCAATAGTAGCTATACAATTGGGATGTAATAGATCTACTGTTGAAGCTGAACGCTGCCTATGATTACGATAATTCTAAAAGGAATCATAAACCCAACTCCTAATAAGGCACACAATATTTATAAAATCCTATAAAACTACTTCAGATTGTAGCCTTAGAAGGAGACAATTTTCGACACCTCCTCTCCTTTTGTCTACCTTGTTGAAGACACTTTTTTTTATCAAATGAAGGTTATTTTGTGGAAGAATTTGTGAATTAAAAATTCAGATCATAGCTGTTTGAAGGGTGGTAGCTAGTTTATAAAGAAAGGAAATTTGTTGTGGCCCTGCCATGCTAAGGAGATCGTATTATTTGAAGGTAATTTGTGTGATGACCTAACCCCTACGTGAAATAAAAATTTCTTAATTTTACATCATACAAATGAAGATAATAAGTAAATAACCATTGTAACAAAATTTTTCTTTTCTGTTAATTGAAAAACACTTAACAAAATACAATTTAATGCCTTTCATTACAATAAATAACTTTTCCTTTTCAAGTAATCATCAGAGTAAAAATACATACAAGTACAAAGCATAGCTCATTGAGCTTTTTGAACAAATAGTAGTAAGAAGGTCCAGGAGTTTCGAGTTCCACCTTTCAAATCTTGGTTCTTCAGTAGCCTAATGTGGAGGAGAAAAAACACTCGGGTGCTTTTCTGCCAACCACAGATTTATAATGCGGTCCCCCGCACATCCATTATTCAATGGATGGCCCTCCCTTCGTTGAAGGGATTGGTTGAGTAACTGATACTGTTAACCAGTTGAGCATAGTGGTGTGTCCTACATAACTAGATCCTTGTA
>VDFB02326076.1:0-44289 GCA_007258455.2 Sequoia sempervirens
GTAGAAACTCTTTAGGAAAGGTTTTCGGATCAACAAAGAAAGGGAAAAGGTGAGCCCTTGTGCCACTTGTAAGGAAGCCAAGGTAGCAGAACAACTTACACTAATCTTGAGAGGATAATGCAAAACTTTATAGATTTTTTCAACAGTTACAGAACTTTAAACATAAATAAACTTTCCTCTATCATCTGCAATACCTTGAAAAAAGAAAGATCAGGGCCAATGGTGGACTTGATTCTTTTCTAAACTAGAAACTTGGGCCTCATATACCATTCAACACTCTTTTGCAACAAGTAAGGGTGCTTCACAATAGAATTTGCAAGGACCTCCAAATGATTAACTACAAAGTTCATCTTCTCACTAATATTTTCCTTGGAGAACTATAAGACTAAAGGAGCAACTCTAAATACTCACCAAATTTCCTCAACTGAGATACCCTGGGATTTTAAATTATCTATCCTGGTCTCTAATGTTTCCATGCGACAGACAATCACTGTACATAAAATATATTTGAACATTTTGCTTCCTTTATCAAGGCCAATGTTTTGAATGAGAACAACTTTTGCAAGTGTTAGAGAAGTGTCTGACTTGTGGATCCATCTGTAAGAATTTAGAAAGTTCCATCCTACTTAAACCAAAACCCTCCCAAAAAGCAAGTGAGGGCTTCATGGTCTACTCCAAGTTATAATCGACAAGTAGTGGTGCTCTTAACATGGCTTTAACGAGCGCATCCTGGGGCTCAAATATGCTCTTCAAAAACATCATCTTGGGAATGAGGCCTTTCTCAATGCTGGGCCTCAAGATGTGTGGATTAAGCGTCAAAAGCTTCGTCAGAGTTTGACCCTCAAAACCAAATTCTTCCATATGCTTGATCTTGGGTTCCAATGTTCTTTATGAAAAGCTGAGTATTGAGGGGTTATTCCTCATTATATTGGCAATTTGGACATCAATGAAACTACACTTATTCAAATTATGAATAAACTGCTCAACTCTGTGGAGGGTTTGAAGATTTTGCAAGTAGGGGGCCCATCTGCAAGTTTGTTTGTTTTGAAAAAAGAAACTTTTAAATGTATATAATACATATTTAAAAAATTATGCAAATTTTAGAACTTTGTTAAATGTTTTAAAATTCATTATTGAAAGATTGTTTTATGTTTAAAATTTCTTCTAAAAAAATAGGTTACATATATTTTTTTAGATTGAAATTGCAAATTATATATAAAAAATTTATTGCAAGATTATGATAAAAGCCTTATTAGAGATAGAGATTTAAAAAAAAAAAATGTTATTGCATATTGTAAAAGAAAACTTTTTCTTTTGAAAAAATTTGAATTGAAATTTGCAATAATTTTATTTGAGGGTTTCAATATATATATATATATACACACACACACACACACACACACACACACACACATGTATTTAAATGCATGCAGATTTAATGGACAAAATGATTCAAAATATTTTATAACAACTTGGAATTTAAACTAAAATCAAAAGACTTAAAAGAAACCTATGATTTCTACACAAGGGTTAGAAAAAAATACATATATTAAAAAAAAAAGAAGCAAACTAGCTCTTCTTCTTTCAATAGTGTTTTTAAGGTGAGTACTCCAAAGAGATGGTGTCAAGATCCTCGTAAGAAGGAGCCTACGCTTACACTTTAATATTCTTCCAAAAAAAGTTATAAAAACGAGTAATTCTCACACATATGTAAGAATATTCAAATAAAATAAAAGACTTGTAAAGATTCTTTTGGAATATTCCTATAAGTAATTAAATAAAACAAATAAATAAATAAGTTTCACCTAAATCAAGATTAATTTCTAATAAGTTTCAATTAAAATAGTTGAATCAACATTACTTGAGGACAAGCAATTCCCAAAAGAGTGGACTATCTTGTCCCTATTTTTTAGGCAAAGTTAATGAAAAAACTCTTAGCCAATTATTTATTTTTCCAAAGGGTAATGGGGTGGTGCAAAAGAAATAATTTAATAATGTACCTTAAGTTGTCGAAATGTAATTCGTTATATTCATAAAAAGACAACTTATGTTTAATTATTGAAAAGGTTGTTGTAAAAGATCCAAAAGTGGTGTTAGAAATGAGATCCAAAAGTGATGTTAGAAATGAGATCCAAAAAGTAGTGTATTTTATAAAGGTTCTTCTAGTCACTTTTCAAAAATCAAGTTTGCAGGGAAAATGAGATAAAAAGAAAATAATATTATTTTTATTCAAAAAACTTATATAAGTATGAGTTGAGGAATAGATAGGGTTACCATTTTTCATATTAACAAATTCATCTCTCTTGATAAGATTGAACATTGTTCATCTTTTCTACCGAAGACAACAACCCTATGACAACAAATAGATTTGAAGACGAAAACCATCTATTCATTTGAATAATTTCATCTAAGTATTATCATTGTGTTAGTCAATTGCAAGGTTTTTCCAATTTCAATTATTTGGTTGTGTGGGGTTTTAAATAAATATTTCAATTTGATATGATATTTTAATTAACAGGTGAGTTTCAGATTTATAGTAGATATTATTACATTAAATACTATCATCTTGCTAGTCAGACCAACCTGCAAGCTCAATTGGGTGATTGCTACAAATTTAATTAAGAATATGGCAGTCATACCACTATTTCAACTATCTTTTAGTTGCATCTCTTTCTAATATTATTTAGTTCAGTTTGTTGTTGTTGTGAGTTTCAAAATCAATAAAATACAAAAAAACCAAATAGTTCATAAAAATCAGACTAGGGACATTATATTCGAGCAAAAATGAAGACAAGCATATGCAGGGGCAAGCAGAGGCGAGTTTGGTGCAGATGAATGAAAGAATTGTCTTTGATACTAATATGTGTTAGGCCAGAAAACGGACTGTGAAAATGCAAACCCAAAATTGTCTTCATTGAAATTAGAAGCCGCAAACAAATAGATCAACATTGTGACTGTTCTGTTCATCTTCAGAGAGACTCTTCAGATTCTACAAAACACCAAGGATTATTTATAAATTATTTGAATAATATTACATTGCATTTTACCCTTAAATTTTACCGTTTAATTGTCTTTTGAGATTTTTTATTTGATAGCTTTAAAAGGTTTCTCATCTATTTATGTTGGGTGATCAACATGGTATTGAAACTGGGGCTCAGCACGTCTATTTTACACTCAGTCTCCACAGGGGCATTTTAAACTGACTCGGGCTTGCCAAACAAACTTGACATGGCTCAGCAAATTATAAAAGCCCTTTAATTTAACATGTATGACAATGGACATGTATTTCTCTTACTAAATATCTTATGTTTCCATGCTTAGAATGATTAATTCAACTGAATAAATTACAATATCATGCAGCAAATTCATGTCTCCTGCAAATTAATATTGATTGATTCTATATTTTTATCAGATTTAGTATCAACCAATCAATGTGCTGAATTTAAAAAATTTATTTTCATGTGGACTACTCTCCTGCCCATTGCACTTTGATTCAGAATGATATACCGGTATTCCATATTAATCCTAACCAACTCAACAAAATATCAACAAACAACAAAGATCACAACACATCCAGATGGATATTTTTAAGAAGGAAAGGAATGGTAGCTATACTTAAATAAGGCAGAGACGTCATCAACACTGCTAATGTAAACCAAAGACACATATAACACAGATCTTAAAATTGCACATTCTGTTTTTTACAGCCAAGAACATATGTGTTAAGGCATCTCTCTCAATGAAGGTCTTTAAGATATCTATTATGAGGGATTGCATTATGATTAGGTTGAATACGTCCATTGTGTATAAGCATTATGACCCTATATTCTCTCTAATACACATTGTTTTCCTTTCTTTTTATTTCTTTGTTTTCATTAAACTGCCCTGTTCCTAGGGCACTACCATGGGCCATGTGGAGTTTGCTCAACAATTAGAGGCAGCCCCCTAATTTCCAGCATGTTTTGGCAATAAAAAAAAGGTCTGAAATTTTAAATGTTCATTTTTTACTCTTTCTAAGTGGACCCTACACCCTCCCAACCCTAAAATGAATCATAAAACTTGCTTTCAAACCCTAAACGAGGAGACACAGGAGGGATTGGTTGGAGTTCCATTAGATGAGCCAGCCTCTCATACTCATAGTGGCAGTGACTCAGACTCTGAGTCTGATTTTGATGCAATGTTGGCAGATGCCAATTAGAGGCAGCCATCACACCTTCTATTACTGTGTTTTTGACATCTGTAGTGCAAACTTGTAGCCTTTGGGCATTTTATTTTTAAAATTTTATATCATATGCACATTGACTATTTGACATGAATTATGGAAGCAATTAAGTAATTGTAGTACTATTAATTTGTTCGACTTTCATCACTCATGTTAACTCTATTGTTGTGTTTTACATCTGAAGGTTTGACTCTGATATAACTTTAAATTCAATTTACTCATAATGGTTGGCCGTTTAGTGATTTAAGATGATGTGTGTCTCTGAGTGTGTGAAGTCACCCATCCATCCAAAAGTAAATAATCATGATTCTATTGTTTGATTATCATGCACACTAAAAGGTTTAAAGATATTCATGACAACATAATTGAATGATCGTTTCATACATTACAGTGTCCAACGGATTTTGAATCCTGACTACCATTAGGAACATGATTCAATGTCTACAATTCTTTCCGGTGAGCATTGTATTTATATTCAAAATTTCTTATTTCTGTAAATGGCAATTTAGTAAGACTTATGGTGACACATCAGGTTGGAGAGGACTTTCCTACACTATAATTTGCATGGAAGAGATCTACAGTAATGATTGCTAACAGCATCAGCACCTGTAAACATATGTCAATTTAAATCAGTGTCAAAGGCCTACATCATTTCCTCTCTCCAATTTGTCCAAAACCATTCCCTGAGACAGTGATTTCCCAATATTTTGTTGTAGGAAAGTTAATCCTCCATTATTACAATCTTGAAGTTAGCTACTGGCACTTTTTCATAACCGAAAAAAAAATGACTCACACTTTTAGATGCTTGTGATACTGCATTACGTGTATGAATCCGGCCATGGGATATAAACTTCAGTAGTTCTTGTTGGTTGAACAGCTTGCGAATTGGAAATCAGAAAAACCCAATTTATCTTGAAATACAGTTTTTTAAGTTGTCAATTCCAAACCCAAAATGGGCCTGGCGAGCAATCCCAAAACTAGGATTATAACCATATATTACCTATAGCTTCTAACTATGAAATTGCACTATAGATGCAAGAACCTACTATTCCGATTAACCTATTTTAATGTCTCATTTAAAGAACTTATATGATATCTTGGTTGACTCGGATCTTCTAAATGGTACTACATCAAACCCAAAACTACAACTTCTGCAAAATGTTGAGTGCTGGGAAACTCGTTTGATGAATGTTATGTTTGGTTGTGAAGTCTGACTGTTTATCTTCACATTCCTTTTGTCTTTGTGTCTCTTGTTTTCCCTCTGTCCCTTCATCTTCATTGACCGGTTCTTTATAAATAATTGAAGAAGAGACATTAAAGATGCATTACAAAAACTTTATTTATTGTTTCTGTTATCATATAGGAATAAAAAAACACCCGCTTTTCCCGTGGATGTAGCCAATTGATTGGTGGACCACAAGATTTCGTTCTCTGTGTTTGATGTTTTGTCTCAGTTTAACTTGCTTCAGGTTTATAGTGCTCTGTTCTGCCCTATTTTTCTTAACAATTGATATCAGAGCACTGAAGAGATTTTGAGAAAACCACTTCAAACAAGAGGAAATGGAGGCAAATAAAATTTAAATAGAGAATTGAAAAATTCTCAGGTCAAAACTTTGGAATGTGGAAGTTGCAATTAGAAGCTCTGTTAATCTAAAGATATCATTCGATCATGCTGGAAAGAAAATTGAAAAAACTAGCTTGAATGTCAGATGAAGATTGGGAAAAACTAGATCGAAAGGCGGTGGCTACAATTATTCTCTCGTTATCCAACAATGTCTTGTTTAATGTTGCTACAGACAAAACAGCGAAAGGATTATGGGATCGTTTATCAAACACGTATGAGATGGTCTTGCATCTAACAAGGTATTTCTAATGAAAAAATTGTATAATTAGAAAATGAAGGAAGGCAGTAATGTCTCAAATCATTTAAATGAATCCAACACTTCAATTAGTCAATTAATTAAAAATTTCAATAAGCTTCAGTTTAGATGATGAGATCAAAACTATTTTCTTCTTGTGTTCTTTACTTGATAGTTGGGAAGGAGTTGTTATGGTTGTTAGCAACTCAATATCTGGTAAGAAAGAAAGCGTATTAAAATTCAATGATGTTGTTAGGATTCTTCTCAATGAAGACATAAGAAGGAAAAATCAAGGTACCTCATCGGGAGACACTTTGATAAGGAAGACCACAAGAACAAGGGAAGAATAATCATAGAAGAAGATCAAAGTCCAGCAAAAGATCAAAATCTAGAGGCAAAAATATCAATTGTCGGTATTGTGGTAAAGAAGGCCACATGAAGAGAAACTGTTGGTCATTCAAAAAGGCCAAAAATCAGTCAAAAGAAAATGAGGCAAATGTAGTTTATTTAGAACATGCAAGTGCTCTTCTTTTGTCTATAGGAGAAGCCACTGCAGATGTTTGGGTGCTTGACTCAAAAGCATCATTTCATGCTACATCATGCAAGTAGTATTTTGAAAATTATCAAGCCGGAAACTTTTACAAAGTTTATCTAAATGATAACGAGCCTTATGATATCATTGGCAAGGGAGATGTTTTATTAAAATTGAAAAATGCTTAGAGGTGGCCATTGAAGCATGTTAGATATGTCCCTCAACTCGAAAGAAAATTGATTTCATTTGGGCAATTGGATGCTCAAGGATGTAGTATTACTTTGAGTCAAATGCGTGAAAGGTGACAAGGGTTTTGGTGATTGCTAGAGGAAACTAGAAGGTCAAACAGAAGTGAGAGCTGCCATAGCAGTTGCAGATAGTGAAACACAGCTTTGACATAAAAAGCTCAGTCACATGAGCAAGAAAGGCCTTGAGATCTTGCACAAGAAGAATCAACTTCCAGATTTGAAATCCGCAAATTTGGAGTTATGCGAGCATTGCATATATGGGATGCGGAAGAAGACAAGATTCTCTACCAAGGAACATGAGAAGAAGTCACGACCAATGGAATTAGTGCATTTGGATGCCTTTGGCTCCTCTCAGGTGCCACCTATTGATAAGTCAAATTATTTTGTTACTCTTTTAGACAATTGCATTAGGAAGGGTTGGTTTATATGTAATATTAAGTGCTTAAAAACTGATGATGGAGGTGAGTATTGTTCAAAAAAAATTGATGAATATTGCGCAGAGAATGGCATTAAGAGAATTAAGATAGTTCCTCTTACACCATAAGAGAAAAGTGCAGCAGAAAGATCAAAATAGAACCATTTTGGAAATAGCATGTAGTATGCTCTCAAATGTTGGATTAGGAAAACAATTTTGGGCTAAGGCTGTAAATACAGCAATGTACCTGATTAATAGAAGACCATCCTCTCGTTTAGATTTTGGAGTTCCAGAAGAGAAGTGGTTGGGCAAGAAGATTTCTTATGATCATCTACGAGTGTTTGGGTGTGAAGCTTTTGTTCACATCCCATAAGAAAAAAGAATAAAGCTTGATGTGAAATCTAAAAGGCGTATCTTTGTTGAATATGGAGATGAAGAATATGGTTACAGATTGTGAGATCCAATTACCAAGCAAGTCACACGAAGTTGAGATGTGATCTTCAATAAAAAAAGTAATGGCAGATATACAAGAACAAGGTATATCAACCAAGGAGTATGTTCCATTAGATGACATTATGAATGGGAGTGATGTGTTCAAACAAAAGGAGACTGTAAATCAACAGCATGTGCAAATTCATCCACAAATACAACCACACCTTCAGCCCCCAAATCTTCATGATAATGAAGAGCAAAATCATCCCACTAGTAGTCATGAGGAGGTTACTCCACAAGAATTGATTCATCAAATTCAAAGGTTCACCAGGGAGCACATGCCTCCAACAAAATATAATGATTTCATTCAACATTTGTTGCTGTCCAATTAAGCTAAACCTACTATGTTTGAAGAAGCAGATGAAGATAAAAACAACAAACAATGGATGGAGGCTATGAGAGATGAGATAGGCTCTTTGATGGCAAATCACATATGAGATATAATGCCTCTTCCACCTAACAGGAAAGCATTGAATAAATGGATATATAGGTTGAAGGAAGAAGAAGGTGGGAAGAAAAGATATAGGGCCGATTGGTGGTCAAAGGTTATGATCAGCAAAAGGACATTGATCACCAGTTGTGAAAATGATCTCTATTAAAGCAATGTTGGGTTTAGCAGTTGTTTATGATCTTGAATTGGAGCAGCTTTATATCATAACAGTCTTTCTACATGGTGACTTGGAAGAAGAATTGTACATGAAGCAACCTAAAGGCTTTGAAAAAGAAGGTAAAGAGGATTTGGTTTGCAAACTTAATTGAAGTCTGTATGGTTTGAAACAAGCTCCAAGGCAATGGTATTCAAAATTTAATTCATTTGTGAGCAAAATTTTACTAGATGTGAATTTGGCCATTGTGTGTATTATAAGACTTTGGAGAATGCTGAATTATTGTTGTTATTGTACGTTGATGATATGCTAGTGACAGGAACTAGCATGGCTATAGCTAGCCAACTAAAACTACAACTAGCTTAATAATTTTCAATGAAGGATTTGGGTGCTGCAAAGCAAATCTTTGGAATGAAAATTATTAGAGATAGAAAAACAAAAACTGGTACGAGAAAAGTATATTGAGAAGGTTTTGGACAGGTTTAGCATGAAAGGTGTTAAGGCAATAAGTGTTGAAATATTTTGTCATTGATGCTAAGGTACAGTATTTCAGTTTGATGTTTTCTTGAGGTGCTTACCTACTTGTTTGACCTGCTTCAGCTACCTAGTTGTGTGCTTGAGCTGCTTGAGCTGGTTGGATGTATGTTTGAGCTGCCTATTTGTCTGCATCAGCTGTCTGGTTGTCTGTTGTGTCAGCATCTTATGCCATATCAGCATTGTGTCAGCTTTGAAAAGTCTAATCTTTCTATGAGGTTTGATTTCTTCTTTATGATAGGTGGCTTCAGATTTTGTCTTGTAGTATGCATGAGGTGGCGTTTTAAATTTCTAACAGCTGGTATGATGCTGGAGTGCCATGTCATCCTTTGAATTTTCAAAAGACTCTTAATTTTGCAGCAGGATAGTATATTTGGTGGCGTCTGCTTTTTCAACATTTGTTCTTCATATCATTATAGGGCGGCTTGTTAAGTTTTGGAGATGCTTTTAGTAGAGCCTAATAATATGCTTGAAATGGCTTCAGGACGAGTTTTTGGGTGGCTCGTTTCTTTCTTTTTGTGGCCGCATATATCTATGCTTTCAGAAATCTATTCCTAACGGCTACAGAAATATTCCAAAATGATAATAATTTCTGATCTGCTTATGAGGAGACGGCTTGTGTGTATTGGTGGAGTCTAAAAATACGCCTTTGTGGTCTTGACCAAGTGCGTAGAATGAGTTAAAGACCTCTTTCTTTAAATTCGAATTACACATGGCTTTCACTTATCAGGTCTTGGTGCAGCATCGGCTTCATATATTTTATCGGGCTACTTCTTTCAGCATGCTTCTATTTTTGGCATGATTCTTATGAAGTCGAGTGGATTAAAAATTATATCATTGAATAGCATAACGCCTTTGTGAGGATTGAGATCATTAAAAGTCTATTAATTTTATTGGAAGAGTAAGGGTTTCAACATATGCAGTGCTGTGAGGTGTCAGGCACTGAAAAAGACTCTAAAAATCTCATTTGTTGGTTGTCTGGTGTTATGTCTGGCATATGGTGAAAAATGCAGACAGTAAAATTCATGATTATTAATGACAATCGCTGTTTGGTTGAGTGGTGATTTAATTCATGCCTAGGTGTGGTCTTTGGAGGTTACGATGCAGGCTTCATAATATGCCATCATTATTTGCTTCATTGTGAAACAGCACTTATTCTAAAGTTTTAGTTTTCTTCATTAGATTGAAACACCTCACCTTTATTTCTGGCATATATTTCCTTGAGGTGGCGTCTTCTTCTGACAGTTTTCAGATTGTATTCAGGCAGCTACATTTAATTTTCAGAAGATGACTTTTCAGTGCAACGATTTGTTTGATATGTCAACGATTTTTTTTTAAAGTAGGATGAACGACTTTGATGAAGAAATTTTTGGGACGATTCCCTCTGACGTGGTTTCCAAATTATGCGAATGCCTTTATTATTTTCTGTGTAACGGTTTGCTATTATTACTGGCGGCTTCCGTAATTTTGGTGAGACGGCTTCTTTTGGGAACATTTATAATCTTCTTCTGTGATCACGACTTGGAGTTTTTTTTTATGGTCTGTCATTTGGTTCAGTGAATGGAATGTATTGAGCCAGCGGTGAAAGTAAATTCATGAAGGCATGAATTGATATGATGTGATATCGATTTAAGTAGCAGATTATACTGTTGCTGAAAAGATGGTTGAAGTTTTGGAATTACGCTAAGTATGGTGAGTGTAGTGCCTTCAGATTTATGATGAATCGATCTTTTGTAAGGAGGTTTATGATCAGAAGTGTATAAGGGAAGTGTGTAGGAGCTGCTTCAAAGAGTGATTATTCAGTCTGATGACATGAAGGTTTTTATGGTTTAAAATTTATATAGTGTGGTGTTTAGAAGTGAATAGTAAAGACTGCTCCTTTGACCGAAGACGTGGCCAGACATATGATTTCATATCCTCATCAAATCTGTTTGAAGTTGTAGTTTGTCTGTGTGTGTTGGGGGTGTTTTGATCAATGTTCGATACTCTATAAAATCTGAGGGGTGATGTTTCTTGCCTCACATTAGCTGTACAGACTTCTTTTGAGTATGGTGTAAGGTGTGATTCAAGCTACAGAGTGCAGTAGAGAGTTGTTTGAAATTTCCAAGTGCAGTTAATTGTTTTGCAAATCATATCAGAAGTGTTGTGCATGGTGTTTGTATTTGAGCTCAGTTATGAGAGTGTAAAGCTGTGTTGGATTGAAGAATTGTTGCAGCCTAAGTCACAAGGTTCGAATTCGAATTTGGTAACATTGAAATTCAGCAAGAAAAAAAATTGAAAAGTAAAAAATTCAGATTAAATTCGCCTAATATAATTTTTTTAATTTTTATAATATAAGCTATGTTCCACCGGCGTCAGGGACGGAGGGACAGGTTTCCAGGACGAGGGGACAAAGGGGCCTCAATTTCAGGACGGCGGGGGGGCAGGAGGGTGAACGGGGTGTATATACTATATACTATACATATGGTACTTAAAATGCTAGTTATGAAAAGATGTATAAGACTATTAAGAAGTAAAATAGCAAAATTGAAATACTAAATTAGTACTTGAACATTGAACATTGAATATTGAAGTTTTCAATATCGAATTACTAATTAGAAATTAGAATAGTAATACTCAATACTACAATGTAACAATTGTTGCATCGGCAAATGGAAGATTTCTATTATATTATATCAAAAATATCTGATTATAAAGATGATTACAATGAGTAGCATGATTATATGATATCAAAACAAGTACAAAATCAAAATGTCAAAATGACAAAATGTAGTGAAGGAGGCAGAGGCCTCTAATCATCCCTCGGGAGGTCGGCAAACTCCTCATCACTGGAACCACTGGACTCCTCAAGGTCAAGATCCGCCAAAGGAACACCAACCAGCCCTACATCTGAAGCATCCTCATCCTCATCAATCTGTGATGGCTCCTCTAGCTCTACATCCCATCGTGCTGCTGGGCTCTCCTTGTACACACGTGTCCTGCGGTCAGTGATACGCAAGGCACTATATACAGCCACTAGCTTCTTTGCTCTCCTAGAGGTAAGTCTATTCCTCTTAAGAGAGTGGATAAAGTTATAAGTAGACCAGTTCCTCTCAGAAGCTGAAGAACTAGAAACCTGGGACAGCAAATGAATGGCTAGTGTGGTAGTCAGTGATTTCGGTCCATGATAAGTCCACAAAATCGGATCCTCCTGTGCCATAGTTCTTATGTCCGCCTTTGCTACAGCTTTATAACCCCTAAGAGTAGCAAATTTCGTCCACTCAGTGCGAATGTTGCCAGCAGCTTCAGCATCATACATCCTATCAATGCATCTGAAGAACCCTTCCTTCACCTCATCATCCTGAATTGGTGTAACTCTACCAGGCCTAGGCATGTACCACTTCGGATTCATGGCATAAGCAGCCATGTGCAAGGGAGTGTTTAGGCTGTCCCATCTACGCTGAATAATAGGTTGAATGTAAATATTATAGAATGCTAAAGTGGGGTCCTTCTCTCGCACAACTGCCCTCATCTGACCAAGCATAGAATCAATGCGCTCATACACCTCCCCAAGGTTAGGTGCATCCCCATCCCCATATCTGATGACCTGTACAACTGGTGTAATGATGGTGACAATATATTTTGCATCATGCCAAAATGCATCACTCTTCACTATCTCCTTCACCCTCTTCCCCTACTCTGTCCTAGCCCCATCCCAACGATTCCATTCTTGTGTCATAACCATGAGTTGCAGTGGCTCTTGCAACTCAAACATTCTCTCCAAAAGAATGAAATAGGATGCATATCTGGTCTCAACTGGTTTCAAGAACTCCTTCGCGAAGCTCCTGAAGATGGCATGTGAAGTGTGGTGGTTGCAGATATACATCTGCACATCTCTAGCATTGCTGACTCTAATCCACTCAATCTTCCCTATGTCCTTGAGTGCATTGTTCATGGCATGCACACAACATGGAGTCCACCAAATGTGTCTGTATGATGCCTCTATAAGCCTCCCTGCAGCTCTGCACACATGTGCTGTATCTGTCACTACTTAGACCACATTTTGTGGCCCAATCTCCTCAATAGCTGCCCGAAGGATCTCAAACTAAAAATTAGCATCTTTTCGATGCCCTGAACAATCAACCGCCCTGAGAAAGAATGGCCCCTCTGAGCATGTAACTATAACATTGATGAGTGGTCGATGCCTAATGTCCGTCCACCCATCCATAACTATGCTACATCCAAACTCCTCCCAACATGCCCTCATCGTCTCCATCAATGAATTGATCTTGGCATAGTTGTTATCCAAGATCTTGGTCCTCAATTTGTGCTCACCTGGTGGCACATATGATGGTCCTCCCTTCGCCATCATCGACATCATCTCCTTATAGTAAGGAGATCGAGCTACATGGAATGGGATTCCATTGGCAAAAAAGAACCTACCAATGGAATCATCTATCTGATCCCTCAAGTGCACATTAAATAAATCAGCTATGGGGTTAGGTTGACTTTGCATCTTGCGTTTCCCCTTGCCCTGTTGTGATTTAGCCATAGTGCTATAAGTGGATGACGGTCCTGAGGCTGACCCTGACAATGTTCCTGCCATAGTTACGAGACTCGGACTCGGCTCGGACTCAGCTAGGGTGACTCGACTCGGCGACTCGGCGCAGACTCGGCAAAATGAAAAAAGTTGAAAAAACCTTAGAAAATTAGAGATTTTTAAAGATTTAAAACTTGTTTCAAGCACCCTTTATTGAATAAAACACAAATAAAAGCAAATTTGATCACATACAGAAGTATACAATGATCACATAAGTATAAAGTACACAAATTGTAGTTGCGCTGCTGAAGGAAATAACATACTTTGATATATAAAATTAGTCAAATGTATACAAAACTCATGGAATATGAAATCCATGACATCAAATGTTCCATACAAATATGAAATATCAAAAGATTCAAAACAATAGCTCTAAGTCTATCACTCTATGCCTATGGCATAATGGAGCCAGCATCCTTCTTACGAAGGCGTCTAAAAGTCTTGGATGATGTTGCAGTTGCAGCCATAGTCTCTGCCTGTGTCTGAGTCCCCATACCACTCTCACCACCAGTAGCTATGTCTCCTCGTGCTCTAGCCTCCTCCTCAGCCATGGCTACAACCTCAGCCTCTCTCTCTGCCTGGTCCACCCAATCAAGGTCCTCGTCACTAAAGACTGCGTCTGTAGCCTCAGTGATCCACTCAGACTGTGGATCAACCTCCTCTAAACAGATCGGGGTGTTGTCGTGGTCAAAAGCCTTCCTGTATCTGAGCCGAAGGTTGTAATGAACATATACCAGGTCATTCATCCTCTCCACTGTCAATCTATTGCGCTTCTTGGAGTGTATGTGCTCAAACATACTCCAATTGCGCTCACAACCGGATGAACTGCATGGCTGGCTCAATATTCGTATGGCAACATTTTGCAGGTTCGGTGTATCAGAACCAAACATCTCCCACCATCCATCTGAGATGAGAAAAAGAAACAAAATCAATCTCATTTCAAGTTTCAAGTTCAAGTTCAACATTTAATAATAAATTATAATATAAAAAGATGAAAATTATTGCCTTAAATATATTTTTACCTGGCATTAATGTTGTCCTACTATCTTTGCACATTTGACGTGCAAAGAAGTCTCCTCGTGCCTTAGTGAAGGCATCTATCTCCTGCACTATCTGTGTAGTAACAGCGGGCAACATTCTCTCTATCGTCGAGTAGAGCCCACTAAGAATTTCTCTATCTGCACGGAGATCACGGCGGAAGTGGAAGGCCGGATTTAGGAAACATGCGGCTGCATGGATGGGCCTATGGAGTTGGTTTTGCCATCTCCTATCAATGATCTCCCAAATGGGACGATACTTATCATCAACTCCACCATAGACTGATCTAATGGCCTCTTTGGCCCTATCCATGCCCTCATATATGTAGCCCATTGCGGGCTTCTCCCCATCTGCAACTCGTAGGAGAACTAGCAAGGGCTCAATAAACTGCAAAGTGCAAACATGTTTCACAAATAAGTAAGTGTGACTGTCAATGAAAATGAACAAATAAAAGTAAGATATGATTAAAAATTAAAACATAATAAAGAATTAAATGTTACCTTCACAATCTCATCTGCTGGTGTCCAAAACCCTGCCTCATCAAATATGCAATCAGCCACAGCAATCCCTGCAGTGCTTGTAGAAAAGGATGAGGAAGACCACTCCTCACTAGCAAACATGCGCCTCAAAGGTGCCCTTGACCGAATCAAGGATTGCAACATGATAAAATTTGATGCAAACCGAGTGATGCCAGGACGAGACAACTCCCTCAACCCCGTGTATTGCCTCATAAGGTTAAGCACCCATGCATGATTGTAAACAAATTTGCAAATGTTTCTTGCTGATTCCATACATGTTTTTATCCATGGGAGCTTGCCAAGATCCTCCATCATGAGGTCAATGCAATGGGCGGCACATGGAGTCCAAAATATAGTTGGGTGCCTCTCCATCAATAATCTACCAGCAGCAACATAATTTGCTGCATTATCTGTCACCACTTGCACTACATTTTCTTCCCCCACATCGGCTATCACCTCCTCTATAGCCTCACATAAGTATGTGGCATTTTTGAATTGGGCGGAAGCATCAATGGACTTTATGAAGACAGTGTCACCTGAAAAAATAAGCAAAACCAAATTACCAATTATTCAATAAATTAAAAACATAAATCAGCCTTATTAAATTATTAATCACTAAATCAAATTCAAATATCAATGTATTAAGGTAAGTACAATTACCTCCAGAGGAAACTAGAAAGTTCAACAGCGTCCTATTTCTCCTATCGGTCCAACCATCAGTCATGATGGTGCAACCAATCCTCCTCCATTGCACACGCTGCTCCTCTAATTGTGCTTTCACATCCGCCACCTTTTGAGTCAAAAGTGGGCCCTTTAATTCATCTTCGCTGGGGGCTTTGAACCCCGCCCCACATATGGTTATTGCATCAACCATGTTTTGCCAAAAAGGAGACCTAAAACATGTCATAAAATGAAAAGATTTAAGTTTTTAACTTTAAATTTGAATTCGATAGTGAGATACATCTAAATTCTAAAACAATAAAATTTAAATATAAATTTTAAAACAATTAAACGAAAAAAGAATTACCTGGCTACATGGAAGGGAATGGTGCAGTAGTACCAAAAGTCTGCAATTGTTTTTTTTGCTGCATCGTGTGCATCCTTGTTCCAACCCATGCTCTCAAGCGACGGTTGGGAACCAGGAGTAGTGCGTGGTACAAAATATGAGTCCACCCTAGATTTACGAACTCTAGGGCCAATACTAATACTGCCACTACCACTAGCAGTAGCAGCGCCACCAGCACTAGGAGTACGCATAGGAATAGATGGTGCAGAAGCAGAAGCACTAGCAGAAGCACTAGCACTAGGACGGTATGGAGGCATGGAAGAAGCATCTCCAACAGCACCAAGTCCCTGTCCAACTCCAACACCTGCCAACTCCTCCCTCTGTCTCTTTCTAATTTCTTTTTGCCTTTCAAAATTTTCTAATTGCACCTGCACTTCACGAACAGCCTCAATAGGTGCTAGGGTGCAGCCCACTGCATCATGGATGGGTATGCGTGCAAGGTGGTATTTCAATCTATTTATGCCTCCATGATATATTGTTTTGCAGTATTTACATTTTGCTTCTCCTCTTTTCATTCCGGGAAAGATTTCAGCATGTTTCCAAGCAGGGTCTTTTCTGACTGGGGTTTGAGACATTGTGAAAATAATAATATGGTTTGATTTGCAAATGAATGTGGCTGCAATAACAAGTAGGGTTTGTAAAATTATTTAAGTTGCAAGTAGGGTTTGTAAATAAAAATGCAAACTATAATAATTTAAAAACAATGATTTTACAAATTACAATGAATTATTTGTTAAAAAAACACAAAAAAAACCATTAAAATCAAACTTACCTCTTAGATTTGGCTTGGAATGCAATGCAAACTCCTCCCAATCACTAGCAATGAACTTTCAATGCACCTCCTTAGCAATATGAAGCTTCCCAAATGATATATGACCTTGCTTTTGTTTTAAACAATTTGCTGGTTGCCCTCTCTTCTCCTCCTATTTTGCCAAAAGAGTGAAATGAGGTTGCTTTTAGGGTTGGAGAGAACATATAGAACAAAAAAAAAACTAACTTTAACTTTTAGTTTTATGTTTTTTTAGTGTTTTAACTTTTTGCTGCTGCAGCCGGGTCACAGGCTCGGGACTCTCCGAGTCTGAGCGAGTCTGCCGAGTCCGGCGAGTCCGGCGAGTCCTGCTCTGGACTCGGCGTGTCCGAGTCCGAGCTCCCCAGACTCGGCCAGGCTGGCTCGGCCCGGGACTCGCCAAGTCATGGCGAGTCATGGCGAGTCTCGTTACTATGGTTCCTGCTCTCTAATGCAATGTAGGAGTAGAAATATGTGGTTGCCTTTGCATTTGTTGCTCCTGAATCTGCTAAATAGTCTGAATATGTTGCTTACCAGACAAGGTAGTAGGCATTGGAACTGCCACGTCATCTGGAACACCCCAAAGCTTGTTGAACTCAATTCTGTATTTCAAATTTTTAGCTTTCTTCAAAAAATCACATGCTCCCACACTCTTTCCTGGCCAAAAGAGGAAGTGTGCATTAACTCTAGTGATGCTCCCAAACCAATCATCACCACAAATGTTGCATTTCCATTTCCTCGTACCACCAGTTGATGACGTTGGGACTATTATTCTTGTTGCAAACTTTTTAAAAGGATATTTGGGATCATAAGGACCCCTAGCCCACTTTGCCAAAAGCTGGGAAAGGCAATCAGTAGAAACTGGTGCACTAGCTATGGAACTAGTATGCCCTTCTAGATTTGACCCATGCTCACCCCCCTCATTGTGTTCATCCTCGTGCTCAGGTTCATATTCTGATTGGCTTGCACTATGAGAATCAGTTTCCATCTCATCCTCACTCATTTCATGACTATGGGAGCTCATTTTGACACTGCATTTCACAAAATGAAAAAAAATTCAATAAACACATAGTTTCAGCCTATGCCCTACTTTAAAATTAAAAAATAAAACTCTATATTTTAAATTTTTCAACAAATTTCAAATTGCAAAACAAAATTTAAGATTCTAAATTAATTTAGAAATTAGAAAATGAAACAACAAGAATTTAGAAATAAAATAAGAAAAATTAAAAAATGAAACAAGAAATGAAAGAACATTGAAAATCAGAAAATAAAATAAAAAATCAGTTAAAAACCCTACCTTTTGCTTGAAAAATCTCTTCAACAAGGTGAAGAATATTCCTCCTCTTCTTCTTTTTGCTCCTTGACACTCCTTTTTCACTTGCAATCACTCCTTTCACTCCTCCAATCACTCTTTCCTCAGCCTTCACTCTTCTTCTTCTTGCTGTAGCAAACAAGTAGAAATGCAAATGTGAATAAAAATGAAGATTAGAGGGCCTTTTCAAGGCATGTAAGAGTTTAGATGGGCCCCACATGCCCTTAGGGTTCAAATAGAACCAATAAAATATTAAAAAAATGTTTTAAATTTTTGTTTTTGTTTGCTTTTTGGCTGTCCGCCGCGGGAGACACCTGGGCGTCCCCGAGATGCTCGAGGGACGCCCAGGTGTCTCCCTCGGCGTCTCAGAGACGCCCAGGCGTTTCGACGTCTCCGGCAGCGAGCCAAGAAACGGTGGCGCCGCCGAAGACGTGGGAATGTCGTCCCCACGTCTCCAGGATGTCCCCGTTCCAGAGACGCTAGGGCCTAGAGGGGGGGGACGCGTCCCTGAGGTTCACTGAATATAAGTAATATATCCACAAGAAATTTAAAAATATTATAATATTAATATGTTTAAAATATTAATTTAAATATTATTAATACATAAATAATTAATATATTAAGTTTCATACTTAAATAATAATCTAATTTAAATATTTTAGAATGTTAAAATTTTAATATATTTTGTAAATTATAAAATCAAAAACAAAATTACATTGTTAAAAAAATAACATATTAAAGCTAATTTAAACTAAACATAAAATTAAAATAATAAAAACAAAACTTTTGTTGCCGATAAAGAGACGAGCGAATAGCTTCGGTGTCTCGATGAAATGGAGATGCAACATAGAGCTGGCTAGTCGGGGGGTAAATTCAATAGTTATGATGGAGACATCAAAGCAATCAATATGGGGACGACATTCATTACAACCTGCAGGCATTTTAGCTTCCGACTCTTCCCAGAGATTTCTTTTCTGGTCAAAAATAACACCATAAGACATCTCTACATTGCAATAAATCAGTTATTTATTCCCCGATTTTGAGAGGCGTAGAGGAGCTGCAAGTTGCAGGCTTGCAGCATACGATAGGAAAAGGCGATAGAAAACTACCCGATCAATAGGTGATGGCATGAGGCTTGACAAAACTCAGTCACAGTTCCAGAAAATTCGCTTTGTGAGCTTGAATGTGATTCTTTAAAGTCAACTACAGAAAAAAGCAATCAAAAGCCCCAAAAAAATGCATAAAAAATTATTTTAGGAAAAAAAAAAAGTCACATGTGTTCCGTCCAAATTTATTGACAATTTTATACGAATTTCATAGGTTTTTTATAGATTCGCCGAATTTTGAATTTGATGCTGAAAATTCCGCGAATCCTGTGACACAGGTTGCAGCGTGTATGTGTTTGAAAAGCCTCACAGTTCGTGTGGTGGCATTGATTGAAACAGTGTTTTGCATCCTTGTATTTGAAGTCTGGAGTTGGTGCTTTGGTGTATTCGGAGTTGGTGCTTTGAAGGAGGGTTCGTGCTCTCGGTGAATTGATGCTCACTAAATGAAATCGAAGTTGGTGCTTCGTGGAAGTTGGTGTTTCCAGTGAGTTGGTGCTCACTTGTGTAATCAGGGTTGGTGCCCTTTGGAGATAAATAAAATGCAATATTTTGACGTGGTTTTTTACCCGAAAGGGTTTTCCACGTAATCCTGGTGTTTGTCTTATTTATGGTGTTTTTTAATGCTCTTTATGATCTGATTTCTGATTTATATGGTATCTGGTTTAAAGTTTTAATAAGTTCTGAAATACTGATATCATTTTATTCGAAGTGTCCTTGAACAAGATAAGCTGAAATTGGAGAAGATACATACTATCCTAAATTTTGTAGATGCCTTTACTAAGGTCGTTTCAAAAGAGAAGATGGAGTTCTGCAAAGCTTCTCTTGGTTTGGTAAACATGTGACAATATGCATCAGAAAGTGGGTGGTGAAGTCTGACCATTCATCTTCGCAGCAATGGATCAGACTTCAAGTGGGAGATTGTTAGGTTGTGAAGTCTGGCCATTCATCTTCACATTCCCTTTGTCTTTGTGTCTCTTCTTTTTCCCTCTGTCCCTCCATCTTCATTGACCGTTCTCTATAAATTATTAATGAAGAGACATTAAAGATGCATTACAAAAACTTTATGTATTGCTGCTGTTATCATACAGGAATTAAAAAACACCCACTTTTCCCGTGGATGTAGCCAATTGATTGGTGAACCACGTAATTTCGTTGTCTCTGTATGTTTGGTGTTTTGTCTCTGTTTAATTTGCTGCAGGTTTATATTGATCTGTTCTGCCCTGTTTCTCTGAACACATTATGTACAATGGTTCACTCCTTGTTGCTCTGACATAATTACCATTCTAAACATAATGATGCAATTTCTGAAATGGATTTTAGTTAATACAAAACTTCTAGCTATTAAAAAATCACCAATTAAATCACACTGAATGGGTGAAAAGAAAGCAATTAGAAGCTCATTTTAAACATTCAATAATTGCCATGCATACCTCGCTTGAAGAGCAATTACACACAGAACAAATGACAGAGGAAATAACATTGTTGCTCCTGACGTTGAATATGGTGCCAGCAGGAAAGTAAAATGTTCACAGCCAACGCCTAGATGAGAAGGGCCTGGCTGCCTGCTATCAAAGAATAGATAAATAAGTTTGTTGTGGTTTTGTAGTCCTGACTCTCACTGTCTCAATCTGCTTGATCTCTTTGTGCCGTTGGGGGCTCCAGAAATGGCATTTTCATATATTGTCCACAATGTTTCAGAGTCAGGATGCCCTTTTATAATCTTATCAAGAAATCTTTCCTCTGGCATCCGCAATACCCTGAAAATAGAAAGACCGAGGCCAGTGGTGGACTTGATTTTCTGCCAAACTAGAAACCTGGGCCTCATTTCCCCTTCAACACTCTTTAGCAACAAGTAAGAGTACTTCACAACAGAATTTGCAGGGACCTCCAAATGATTAACTACAAAGTTCATCTTTTCACTAATATTTTCCTTGGAGAAATGTAAGACAAAAGGAGCAACCCTAAATAGTCGCCAGATTTCCTCGGCCGAGAGACCCCAAGATTTTAAATTTTCTATCCTGGCCTCTAACGTTTCCATGCGGCTGATAGTCACTGTACGTAAAATGTATTTGAACATTTTGCTTCCTTTGTCAAGGCCAATGTTCTGAATGAGAACAGCTTGAGCAGACGTTAGAGAAGTGCGTGACAGTGCTCGCGGAGTCATCCGTAAGAATTTAGAGAGTTCCTCCCTGCTTAAACCAAAACCCTCCCAGAAAGCAAGTGAGGGCTTCATGGTCTTCTCCAGGTTCGAACAGATAAGTTGTGGTGCTATGAACATGGCTTTAACGAGCACGTCCTGGGGCTCAAATATGCTCTTCAGAAACATCATCTTGGGAATAAGGCCTTTCTCGAGGCTGACATTCAAGATCAACGGATTGAGCGTCAAAAGCTTCGTCAGAGTTTGACCCTCAAAACCGAATTCTTCCAGACACTTGATCTTGGGTTCCAAGATTGCTTCTGACAAGCCGAGTATTAAGGGGTTCTTCCTCATTATTTTGGCAATTTGGACGTCAGTGAAGCCGCGCTTCTTCAAATTATGACTAAACTGCTCAACTTTGTCAAGGGTTCGAAGATTCTGCAAGAAGGGGGCCCATCTGTATATCCGAGTGATATCGGCCTCAGACATGCTATATTTGGTGGAGGCAAAGTCTGAAAAGAGGTTCTGCGTATGGCCATTGGTAATGGCAAGGCTTGACAGAGCAGTGCGAGAATGAAATCGACCCTCAACAAACTGTTTGTGAGAATGGAATGGGTGTATATCAAACAGATTGGGGTATAACATGGTTGTCATGTTTGGACTACTGCGGAGCTGCTCAAACAACAGGAGAGTAGGTTAGGGTTTTCCAGTAGAATTATTTTGTCGCGCGATGAACCAGAGGTCAGTTTCCAGTGATTTTACATTTTTCAAGATTATTATTTCGAAAAATATAAAAAAAAAGTTTAATTGTGTACAGGGTGAAGCGGGATTCACAGCAGGTCCTATGCAATCGCTTATAGTTTTATAAATTTGTTTAAAGCTGGGACTATTATATATCTTTAAAAAAATCTAGGGGGAAAGGGCCCAATAGTCGTGCGGGGTCTAATAGTCGCGCACTCAATCGTAAATATAATACCCAATAGTCGTTTATACAATGTCCAATAGTTGTGATTTGACTACCCATAATTAAACAAAATGTATGCTTTTGATCTAAAAAACAACCAATCATGTGATACCACATCAGCGCTCAACTACTCATGATGTAATGCTATTTTTTTGGGCCTTTTTGGACACCTTGACAAAAACGCATGCTGATATGGCATCATATTTGATGATGTGGCCCTGAAACCTTAGTTATAAGCAGAGAACTTGCCAAGTAAGCTGCTGTAAAAAATTGGGAGTGATTTGAAATTTCGACGTAGGATAATTAGAAGCGCGAAGTTAGGGTGCACGACTACTGGGCCCTCTCCCCTATATAAAATATATCTAGAGATATCCTCTTTCAAGTATCTATTACAATTTAATTTTTAAATTTTCCTCTTTCAAGTGTCTATTACAATTTAATTTTCAAATATTTAAATTTAAAAGAAACAAGTGTTGGGTAGTGACTACTTGTTTTTATAGTATTGTAATTATTGTTTTTAGATTTGATAAAATTAATTATCCTTAATTTTAATCCTAACACTAACTCTAACCGTAATAATAAGTTCTAAACTATTATCCTAATCCTAGACTTATCTCTAACCCTATTATGATTGTAACACTATCATAACTCAAAACCTAATTTTAATCATTTACTTTTAAATAAATAATATATTTAATAAATGTTATATTACAAATAATTATATATTAAATAAAATTTTATAAATAAAATAAAATATATATATATTAAAAATAATTAAAGTTAGATATTACATGTTGGCAATGTTTTTTCTCTTATTATTAATATAAATTTGTTATATATTAAATGATTATTTATTACACGTTATTTCTTTTTAATTTAATATATATAATATATAAATATTAAAAAGTAAACTATATTATATTAAATTATAGGTTTGATTCATAGTAGACACAAGTGCAACTAAAACTTTTCATTCAGATTAATAATTGTTAAATATTAGAAACAATGATTATAGGTGGTATGATTTTTCCAAAGTCCATGAATGATGAGTAAACACTTCTGCATTAAATTGTTTATGCTATTTTATGTGGTTCGTGAAGTAATACAAATATACCTCTAATTCACCTTTTCCCTCCTCTTTTTGAATGCATTCTAACAAGGGAGGTAGCAATATGAACTTGTGACAGAGATATTCATTGCATATATGCATAATTACTAGTTTCATGACCACCCATATCAAAATATATTAGAGAGAGGCACAAAAAAAACTAGAAACAAAATGTATTGTTACCCTTGCTTGTTTGTGTCCAAACCAACTTGAAAAGTTCATTGATGGTGTCTTACATTGAAAGAATTGAAACCCATTAAGAATTTTATGGGCCACGTTCTGAATCAATTATTTTGAAGTTTTAATGGTGAATAAAACATAGCGATTGATAGATCAGAATCCAATATAAAATAAATAAATGATTAAAATACAAAAGATTATAATATTTATAACATATAATATATATTAATATAAATAGATAAAATCTTTAATCCCAAAGACACCGACCCATACCTGGGTCCCATCTGGGTATGCTTGTATTACCTACCTTTTGAATTCTAGTTGGGAGAAACCTTGTACAAGATCAGTGATTGTCTTGGACATGCTATCAACCTCGACAATGGGGAATGGCAACTCTATGCATTTTGCCTGTGTTCAATTGGTTGCCATCAGAAGGCTCTCGATGACCATTAAAATCAAGACTTCGGTTGGGGTTTGGGTTCAGGAGATCAAATTGGAGGAAAGAAAATCCTTCTGCACTCGGTGCAGGAGCAGGAAACATTTTGTTTCAAATTATCCTCGTCCAACCCCTATGTCTTGGTAGAGGAAGCCAAAAATTGTTGATCCATCTCATACTCTAGTAGGCTATCATGCTCAAGGTAATCCCATGGTGAAAGAAGACACACGTAGTGTCAGGTTGGAGGTTGCTACCACGGTCAAGTATCCCCCCCCAACCAATGGGTGATAAGGATAGTCTTCTGCAAATAATACCCTACCAGCCTCCCAAGGTATTTGAAGCTTCTCCTGATATGGCAAAAGTGGACAACATATGTCAAGGGTTTGCTGATGAAGCCTGGCTCGATATTGGTGGTGAAGAAAATGAGGAGCTAAGAATAGTGGATGTTAGAAACATTAGCCAAATTGTAGCCAAATATGCAAAGGGTTGTGGCAGTATCAAAAAAAGTAGAAGAAAAACCAATCAACAGAAGTGGGATGAAGTTGCAGTGCAACAAGGTCTACCGAACATTAAAGAGTATTGTTGAGGTCCAAGGGGGGAATTTCCTCCCTTGGCAACCAATGAGGATAGCCTCATGGAACGTTAGGGGCTTAAATTCCCCTAACAAGCAGTGCTTGGTGAAGCGCCAATTAGATAGGTTGATGACGGATATTGTGATTCTTCAAGAGACCAAGCTGAATGGTGATGAGGATGGCTTCTTTCTAAGACACTGTAAAAAAATGGAATGGGTGGTTTGTGGATTCTCATGACAGTTCAAGCAGGCTTGGTGTTCTATGGAATCATGGGGTTGTGGCAGTTCATAAGGAATGTGGTGCAAAAGCTTGGACACAGTGTATGGTTAGGAGCTTAACCTTTGGCCTTTCCTTTTACATGCTCAATGTATACAAACCAACAAAAATTGAAGACAAAAGGAAAACCTAGGATAGTCTAACAAAGTTCATGCACAATTTTAAAGAGGAATAGATTGTGCTCGAGGGGGACTTCAATGCCAAATTCTAAGGCTGGATGAAAAAAGTGGCGGCTTGCGAAGTGAAAATTCGATGATCAAAGACTTCAAAATTTTTGTGGAGAATAATTTCCTTTGGGATGTGCCCCCAAAAATGGAAATTACACCTAGATGAATAGGCGCCAAGGATTCACCAACATCATGAAAAGATTAGACAAGTTCCTCTTGTCGGCAGACTAGCTAGAGCATTCGATCGGCATCGAGTCTTTGATTCTCCCTGTTTCTTTATCAAGCCATTTTCCTGTCCAATTGGAATTACCATTGTAGATAGACAAAGGAACTCCCATTTCAAATTTGAGAGAATGTAGCTTCGTTGCCCATAACTGATCACTTTGATAGAATTATGGTGGACAGAGATTCCTAAGAGAGGTGGCACCAAAAGTTTCATTTTCTATAGAAGGTTGTCACACTTGAAGAATAAGTTGAGGGAATGGAACAAGACTAACTTCAAGGACATCTTCAGGGACGAAAAGGAAATTGGAGATGAACTTTCCATGTTGAATGAAAAGGTAATAAAATGGGGAATGAATCAAGTTGATTTCATAAAAGAGAAAGAACCAAAGGATAGATTAGTGAAGTTCATGGCCAAAATTGAAGATTTTTGGAAGGCCAAGGCTAGGGAATCATGGTCGGGAGCTAGAGATGGAAACACAAGATTATTTCACAATTCAGTGAAAGCAAAGAGGGTTTTCAATAGAATTAATACGATTAAGGATGCGAATAGGTTGGTGTTAGAGAAAATTAAGGATATTGAGAGGGAGACAATATGCTTCTTCACAAACTTGCTTGCTCTTGAGGATGGGGTGGATCAGTGGTCATCAAATTTCCTTAAGTGTGTGTAGCAGGTTATTCTGAGGAATGTTTGTAACGCCCCGCCACGAAACCCTAGAGGACAACATGCAACAACACAGAAAACAAAACATTTTTTTTTAAAGTGCAACATACTAAAGATTGTAGATAATACAATAACTTGCATTCTAACCTAAGTCCTCTAAGGTTCCATGATTACGCTACTAGAATCCCATTGACCAACTTACAAGAATTATAAATCATCTCTATCATTTCATTAAACAAGATTTATCTAACAATATGAATTTTCATTTAATCCATCACATTTAAATGATCAACCAATTTGAAATAACCATAACATGTCATCAATAGATACCATTCAAAATCAATTTCATTAACTAACATAAACAAGTTACATCATTAACACTACCCATTACAAGAGAGAGTTCAACAATGAATTACAACATTACATCATTACATCAATGTTTCCCCAAGATCAATAAGGAAGAATATACATCTAAGTACAATGCATTATACAACTGATTTGTAGTACAATTCAATACAAATACAAGTAAGGTAGTCCACTTAATCCTGGAACAATGCAAGAGTCCACAACACTAGGAATAGCCACCACACAAATGATCCACAGCAACGGAAACCCAATGGAGTACAAGGCACATTCCACCTAACCATATGGAACCCTAAGGTCCACCCGCCATGCTAGGAGATAGCAATAAGGTCTCACCACCAAAACACTAACTAGAAGACTGATAATTGACATAACAAGACGATACAAGACTCCAACATACAAGTACAATGTAACATCACAAAACAGTGACACCACTCCCAAATCAGGCACACAAACATCAAAGGGAAATACAAGTTATGGGAATGTTAGGTTGTAGTAGGGGAGAGTGTCATTGCATGGTACTAGCATGGGTTGTCCTGATAGTCTCTCACAAGATGTCGACCCCCATCTATGCTTGTCCTGACAGTCTCACACTAGAGGTCGGCCCCATAGGGTGAGACATGTGGAACTAACCTTCCTTTCATGAGGACAAGGAAGTTGATCTTGCCAACTAGGCATTCTCAACCCATCCTTAGCTTGAACGAGCACTACAGGCATGGGTGAGGCATCCAATTATCTTAGTTAGAGTGAAATTCTACCCAACCCCCCTAGTTTATTTATTAGGTTATGACTTAGTTAAGAAACTCTCACATGGGTTGTCTTGGACAACACTTTGTGCACTGGCCCCCATTAAGAGCTACTCCCCCTACTAACAAATAGAAGACCCACTAAAATCAACAGGGAAAAGTCAACTTGCACAAATCACAAAACCTTATGAACACACACAAAAAGGCGAGGCATAAACCATCCTGCACACAAATCCCAATCAAAGTGGTGAATATACCGTGCAAAGCTAACGACCTTCATGTACTCATTCAATACATAAACAACCATTCCAAAATTAATAAACATAGAGTCCATCAAATAGAAAATTCCCCTAGCCTTTGGAAGACTCCCAATTCCACCTCACATAATGACTTAAACATTTGTACAATAACCCACAATTATTCCCAATTCAATAATCATTTACATTACTACACACAACAACTCGGATCAACAATAGAATCATGGGATATAGCATAGATTTACAATGCAACCATTTCCAATTTTAAAATATTTATCTTGAACAAAAGATAATCTATTTCCATGTAAACTAATCTTTCATCTATTTTAATTACAAGTACATCAACGTTCTAACCAAATATTTTCTTTATTTCATTTATTTACAGATACAATCAAATAATAAGTAACTATAATTGATAATCGCACACATAGTCTACGCCAACTTCGAATGCCAATGATATGGTATATTTCCATTGACATGTAAAGCAAGAGAAACATCAATTCGCCAAGCTCCTAGCATTAAAACTATTGAATTAATAAAGATCAAAAGTATACAGTATTGGAGGTTTCATGCAAGTTGGAGATAGACAACATTCCAAGATAAAACTTAACCTCACATTCTAGGCATAGACTAAGGTAACTATTATAAATTGCCACACTAGAAAAAATTGCTTGAAGGAAGCACTCTATGAAAAGGGGCGAATTGAAAAACAATATGCAAGCAAACGACATATTGTCGAGAGGAAGAACGAGATGGTTTGGTCGCCAGCTAAGATTGGCTAGCGTCAATCATGACTTCCAGACTGGCCACGAAATAAGCCATTGGTATGCTTTGGTAAGCATGCACATCCCTCATCCACCAAAATCATAGAAGGACACAATGGGTGTGATTTAACTGGGGTCACAACTATACCCAAGTGGCATTGGGTGTTTTAAAATAAACTTTATTTAAGACTATAAAGCTCGTGTCTGCCTGGAGGTACGTTTACACAAGAGGAATGGCATGCAAAATCTCATTTAATCAAAAAAACATAGAAAGATTCGCACATTCAGGTTGTACATGCCTAAGGGACTTAGTCACTAATGTTCCAATGTATAGAATGTAATGAATAACAGAGGCATGGGCACATACAAGGAAACACATTGGCCAGGTCTGGGATGCAGTGCGACTGGAAACCAAATATAAATAAAGTACAAAATGCAAACAATGAAATAAATAGAGGAATTCCACAAGAGCATAATACTACAAATTTTGCACAATATGGTTTCCAGGAAAAGCTTTGAAATTTTTCCAAGCAAGAATTCCTTAATTTGCACAACTTAGAAATTAGCAAGAAATCATTTTGCCTCAAACAATACAATCATTTCATTTTTTTCCATTTTCTACAAAGCTAGAGTTGAGAATAGTAATGGAACCTGATTTCTCTTGCTTGCCAAAGTGAGGATTGATGTTGAGCTCACCACTTCGTGCTTGCAACTTCAATACACTTCAGAAATTCAACAACACTACCAAAGACCCAAATCCCAAGCTTCTGAAAACCCCCAAGAAAAGCTTTCAAGCACTAGAAAATATTCACGGTAGAGAGGCAAGATTAGTTTATACTGAAAATATGCAAAAGCCCGCTTTCATTTAGCAATCTAACTAATTTATTTACTACTCCCCACTCTCCATTGCTGCATGCATTTTTTAAAATTTAATTATTCTCTTTTCTTTTCCATCAATTGTTTACCACCACTCCACTAAAAGTGTTTATTGATAAACATATCTTCCTTTATTTACACACAATAAATCCACTTTTAAAATATTTAATTTATTAATTTTAACCTTACCTTTTTAATTCCATTTGCACAACACAATAATAATATTTAATTATTTTAGTATTTCTATATTAACTCATACTTTTAATTCATTTAAACCAAATAAAGGCATTAATAATATTTTATTTATTAAAACCACAAATGTATTAAAACATTTATTTAAATTATCAAAATACCTTTTAACTACAATAATCTTTTATTTTAATATAATAATCAATCAAGCACTAATCAAACAAGTAACTAAATTAAACAAAATACCAAATAGTACCTGACCTCACAGTGACATGGAAGGCAAGACCACGATAATAGAGACGAACCAAATCATAAAACAAACAACACTACCAGGGTGTGACAACAGATACTCATCCTCATCAAGGATGATGGTTGAAATTGGGGGACCAGATGCTATCTCCATTTAATAGTTTCCATTAGGTCTAAGACACGCTCAAACCTGGCAATTCAGGTGGAGTCGATGCTTGGTACTTGCAACCTGCAACAAACCACACCGTCGAGCATGTACATAGTCAAACAGTCAAACACACCATGAGAGGAATGTCACAGTGCCATAGGGCACTCAAAAAGTGAGTGATGCGACACTATTCCCCCTCACCAAAATACATCAACGCACACTAATCAGATGCTAACAACATGATAAGAACATACATCATATAATCACATGGTGCCCATAGCAATAATAATCCACACAATCAACTAAATCAATCTACTAAGCATGGTAAAAACATAAACATCAGTGGTAAAGTATCATCATAACATTGAATCCAACACCAAGCAAAGTATCGTAATGTCCAAATACAATCCAAGTAACTGTCAGTATAGAAGCAAATTGGGTGGCGCTACAATGTCAATGATCAATTAATGGCCCCTTTTACGCTTGATGAGGTGAGGAAGGCGACTTTGAACTGCATTTGAACAAGGTGTCAGGCGCTGACGGATTTACTGCCTTATTCTTTCAACAATGCTGGCACTTTTTAGGGAAGGATGTTTGGGAAGTTATAGAGGAATTCAGACTGAAGAATAAATTCATCAAAGACATCAACAACACGTTGATAAAACTCATACCAAAAAAAGTTGAATCATTGTGTTATGATGACTATAGACTAATAGCTTTGTGTAATACATTATACAAAATTATCTCCAAATAAATAGCGAACAGGCTCAAGCTTATCTTAAATTCAATAATTTTGCTAGAACAAAATGACTTCATCCTGGGTAGGGACACTACAGACAACATTATCCTTGCAAACAAAATTATTCACTTGATCAAATCAGAGAATTCAAAAGGGATGATTGTCAAGCTAAATTTCAAGAAAGTGTATGATTTTGTAAGTTGGAGATTTTTAAGCCTTGTTCTACTCAAAATGGGCTTCTGCAATGACCCCGATAGGATTGTTACGATTGTTAACCCCCCACTTGGTTTAGCAATCTGAAATTACATATGTGATTGTCATCACATTATCACAAACCATGTCACTTGGAGCATCAACTGTGGCTCCTTGATAGATTTTTGGGCAGATTCTTGGGAGGGATTCCCTCCCCTGGGTGACACTATGGATTTCAATGATATCAAAATGCAGCTCTTTGATTGCATAGGTTCAAAGTGTATGATTATCTTAGTTGAAATGAGGTCTTTGGGTGCCCGTAATGGAGAATGGTTGAAGAGTTGGTGGTTGATGAAAGAAGCAGGACATTGTTCATTGATATGATGAAGGAACAATGCATCATGCTAAATGATAAAGCCGATGAAATTATGTGGTGCGGGGCTAAGTCAAGTTGTTATTCAATGAAAAGTGGGTATAAAATTCAAAACACAATATGGGAGTGGTCGGGATGGTGCAAGGATTTGTGCTAGGGAAAGTTTGCACTCCCTAAAGCTGAGGTATTTATGTGGACTACTCTATTTATATTATATTTATATTAATAAATAAATATAAATAGATAAAATCATAATAATTTATATAATATTTATTAATATATATTAAAGGAGAAACTATAAAATAAATTAATTTATAATATATATTAATATAAATATATAATATAAATTAGACGAAAGTAGAGATGGTCATGGCTAGGGCTTCCTACGGCGGGGTAGGGAGGAAAATTCCTAAGTTTTCTAAATTTGCTGGTGTGTGGCGATCATTTTTGGAGGTAGTGAAAAATGGAGGGCCTTTTCAAAAGATGAATGGGGGAGCATCAACAGTGGCTTACTATGGTAGTTGGAGGTGCCTTCAGAGTCAAAAAATTGGAGTGCCATTTGGTTAGGTCTATGTACCAAATGCTGATAGGAAAATGCATAGGAGGGATGGCAATTGGAGGGAGCTTGGATGACAACCACGACATTTGGGGAAAGTATTAAAGGTTCTGAGCTTGGAAAAGGATTCCAAGACATTGCGTTGTGCAAGGGAAAACCCCTCTGTCTCCTTGGATGGAGATATAACAACTAAAGTTGTGGAGAACAAAAGGTATTTCATGGAGCTAGCATTGATAGGAAGGTTCAGGGGTTTTTGGTTCGGGCTTGTAGAGTTGCATAGTTAGATTTCTAAACAACATTGGAGCCCAATATTGGAAGGAGATGTGTAGATTTATCCCAATGCGAAGGGTTTCTTCGTGGTTGTATTTGATGATGAAAAAGATAGAAAATCTATGCTCTACAATTATCAATGGAGTTGGGAGGATAAACACTTGTTAATGCTAAAGCCATGACACCCAAATTTCAACCCAAATGTTAAATCCTTTGAGTTGGTTCCTATTTGGATAAGAGTTCAAATCTCCCCTTGCATTTTTGGTTTGAATCCTACTTTGAAGTTTTAGGTAATACGTTGGGGAAATTTTTGGGAGTTGATGAAGGTTCAATCAATTTTCTGCATACAACATATGCATGTATCTTGGTAGAAATGGATATTACAAAAGATTTGCATGCAGTTGTAAATTTGAAATATTTTGGGGGGGAAATGGGAACAACTACTTGATTATGAAGGATTGCCTTTCCGTTGTCATAGTTGCCTCAGCACGGGTCATATTGTTGAGCATTATTCAAAGCACAAGAGGGTTAATCATGCAACTTGGTGGAAAGAGGTTTCCCCCCCATCACTATTCAATGGAAAAAGAAGACCTTGTGGGTTTTAGCCCAGAAAAAAGAACCCAATTATCACGGCTTCAAGTGAACCCCCGCAAAAAGGAACAAATGCTTGTGGCGGGTTTTTCCTCTGGGGTGGAGTAGGGCAATAGTCCAAAAGGGGAGTTTGTTGGATGGTCGTAGGGTTTGAGTGTGGCTTCTTTACAGGGAAGTAGCATACCAATGGAGGAAATTGGTGAACCCACATGGACAGATGATCAAGAAGAGGTTTGGCACAAGGTACAAAGGAAAAAGAAGAAGAAGAAGAGGGTTGTTGATTTCAATATGATTCTTCGCTCCCATGATAAAAGGAAAATTAGTAAATAGGTAGAAATAAACTATTTGCAAAGATGTGTGGGTGTTTTGGTAATGTTTATCAGTTTCTTAATTTGGGTAGTTTAATGAGATGTTCAATTTGTAGAGAATAGAGTAAATTAGTTGGAAGCTTCATATGATGTAATTGTTGGTCGTATTACCTTTCAGATGAATAAATAAAAATCTTGCAGGGTTTCCCTGCCTTTACCTATCACCTATTATATATATATATTACCTACATTAAATAAGTTATATATTATATATAATAAAGTCTTAAAATAATATAGGTTATCTTATATACCTAGGTTATATTTTTTTGGAGAACCTATATATATAGATATATATTAATATAAATTAATATAAAAAATATACATATGAAAAAAATTATTAATTAAAAGAAGGAAAACATATAATAATCAAATTATACCATAAAATATTAAAAACTTAGATAACAAAGATATTAGTCTAATAAAAATCAACTGATGAAGATTGTGAAGAAGGATACAAGACAACTGAAATATCTCAACCATCAAATTTACAACTACATTTTTATCTAATCTTAGATAAGATAGGATAAGAATTATTTTTTACCTTTAAACTTTTTAAACTAAGATTTTTAATATTTTATTTGAAATATAGTTTTAGTTTTAAAAATAAAATTTACTTAATAATATTTAATTTATAATTAGCTCAACTCATGGCCTGGAGTGGAGCAGGCTCGCAGAGCAATGCAACTGGGAAAGTTGGCAAAGCAGAGAAGGAAAGTGAGACCATGTGGAATGATGGCAAGCTCCAGCAGCAAACAAAGAACACAAAGATGTGATGGGGGGATGAAGCGACCGAGGATAAGCTAGTGGAATTGCAACAAGAGCATACACCTCAGTGGGTTTTCTCAAAGGAGAGATGGGTGGATAAGTTCCACCCACTTTATTGGAGGCAAGAAACAACACCCGTGGAAGGAATCAAACCTGCTCGCAAAAGGAATGATACACCAGAAACACCGTTGAAGTAGCACCAAACTAGGGCATGGCAAAATATGACACCCTGGAAAAGGACAAACAGGGTGCGAAAGGATTGAGAGGTGAGGTCGGCTCGCCGAAGCTTAAGTAAAAAATGAAGGGTGAGGAGTGTGTGGAATGCACAAAGGCCTAAAGAGAGACAAACTATGGTGGAGGAGTGTAGCCCTAAACAAAAGCTCAAAGGAGTATTGGAAATCGAATTCACTGAGGAAATCAAGGTGGACACGACAATACTTAGGGATTTCACATTCATCTGCTATTTCATTGGTGGAACTCCTGATTGAGCCTTGATCAAGAATTGGATTAAGGAGCAATGGGAAATGGAAGTTCTGATAAGATTCTTACCGAAAGGTTTTTTTATGGTGGTCTTTGCAAATGAGGAAGCAAAAAAGTGGGTCACAGAGGGAAAAATGTGGTTTATGAATGACAACCCCCTATACATGCAGCCCTGGAATCAAAAATTTGATCTGGTAAAGATGTGGCCATATGACCAACCAGTATGGATTAGGCTCTACAATCTTTTGATGGAGTACTGGATGGGAGAATGCCTAGAAAAAATCGGTCGCTCACTAGGAACCCTAATGGAGATAGACATGGGCATCTTAGATGGTGACCTCTACAAATATGCCAGATTGAACATAGCGGCGATTGACACCATTCCTCAGAGGATTTTCCTTCTGGTGAATGGGGAATGTTGGTTACAGGAGATTAAAATTGAAGTCACAAAAAAGTATTGCCTCCAATGTGATGTTCAGGACCATAGTGCTTTGGATTGCACTAAAGTAATGAAGAAAGTATGGAGAAAGAAGCCACAAGAGAACCAACCTACTCCAGTTCCCAGGCCCATTCCCACAGTCTCAACAAAGAGGGAAACTCTAATGGGAGATACCATGAAAGGTGGTGAGGCCTTGATGGCTTTGGAAAAACCCCCTTGAGTGCTACAAGAGAAGAGACATGTGGATGACACTTAGCAGTTGTCACCACCTCAGGAAAAGAGTCAAGAATTGAAGGAAAACGAAGGAGCTGAGGTAGCCTCTTTGGCAAGCAAGGACCTCGATTCAAATGTAGACCTAGAAGATGAGTTGGATGTCATTGAGGACAGATGTATCTCCCAATCAATGAAAAAACACCTGGGTTTGGGAAAATTCTACATATCTAACAATTCTCAAGGAAGGAAATCCCTCAAGCAATTGAGGGAAGAGGAGGCAGTAGCAAATAAATTCACTAGCATCACCAAATTTCTAAGTACCAAGGGAGGAAGCCCCTCCCTTGGGAGACAATGAAGATAACAACATGGAATGTCAAGGGCCTAAAGGCCCCTGACAAACGACACCTAGTGAGGTGTCATTTTTAGAAAAGTACAAGCAACATAATATTGTTACAATAAACTAAGCTATCTGGAGAAGAAGGGACAAAGTTTTTGAAATATTGTCGATATTGGAAAGGGCACTTTTAGGATTCTTAGGGTTCTGTGAATGGATTATGAATATTGTGGAAGGAGGTTGCGGTCTCTATGGAAGTCATCAGTTCATCATCAAATTGGATGGCAACGAAGGTATACAATATTGGCCTCAATTGTCACTTCATGATCATTAATATTTATGGACGGACAAAAATGGAGGAAAAGGCCTCTCTTTGATATTCGGTGTTGGATTTTGCTCAACCACACCTAAGGGACAAACTAATCATTGGTGGAGACTTCAATGCTATTTTGGAATTGTCAAAGAAGAGCAGAGGGGTTAGGAGTATCTCACAAGAAACCATTGACTTTAGAAGCTTCGTGGTGGAGGTTGGATTGGAAGATTGTCCCACAGAGAATGGAATCTTTACTTGGACCAATAAACACAAGGATTTCATAGCTATTGTTGAGAGACTGGACAGATTCCTAGTCTCCCTGATCTAGAGCAAATCCAACATGCAAGTGATAGTAGGCATATTGCTTGTTTCTATCTCGAATCATTACTCGGAAGAATTATCTATCAATGGTAGGACGAAAATGTTGAAGACAAGTTTCAAATTCCAGAATATGTGGTGGAGGGATAAAAGTATTTTTGGCTTGTTGCAAAGCTGGTGGAAGGAAGCTAAGGTGGGAGGCTCGATCAGTTTCAAACTAGCAAAGAAACTTCATTTCCTTAAGCAAAAGATTAAGGATTGGAATAGGGTGAAGTTTCAAAACATTTTTTGTTGAAAAAGAAAATGTGGAAAATGAGTTGGAAGCCCTTAATGAAAAAGTAATCAGGGACGACATGAGGAATAAGGAATACTTCAAAGAGAAAGAGTTGAATGCAAAGTTGGATGATCCCCTGAAGAGGGAGGAAATATACTAGAGGGACAAATCAAGGGAGTTCTGGCTAAGCTAGGGTGACTCAAATTCAAAAAAAATGCATACCTTAGTGCTAGCTAGGAGGGTAGCTAATAAGATTGAAGAAGTCCAAACTATCGACGGTCAAACAATTGGCAGTCTGTTTGAGGTTGGCAAGGTTGCAGTTGAATTTTTTAAACACCTTCTCAAAGGCCAGATGAAGCAGGAGGTTGGCGGTAGCATCCTTGACCCGATAAGCAAACGGGTAAGCGAAGCAAACAACAAAATACTATGTGACACGGTTTCTAAAGAAGAGGTTAGGATCGCTCTATTTCAGCTGCATCCTAACAAGGTGTCGGGGCATGATGGGTTCATGAAAAGGTTCTTCTAGACATGTTGGAGCTTCATTGGGGATGATCTATGGAGGCTTGTGGAGGACTTCCGCAGAACTAAGAGGTTTGTAAGGATTTGAACACTTGATGATGCCTTGGTCCCAAAAAAGCCTAAATGCCATTCCTATAGCTACTACAAGCCCATCTCACTATGCAACAACATTTACAAGGTGGTAGCCAAGGTGCTTGCCAATAGACTCAAACTAGTACTAGGGAAAATAATATCCACATAGCAAAATGGTTTTGTCCCTGGTTGGGAAATCACATATTGCAACTTGCTAATTAATGAGGCAGTGCACAGTCTTAAGACAAGCAGGAAGGCGAGAATGATAATCAAATTGGATTTGTGCAAGGCATATGATAAAGTGTGTTGGGACTTCCTTCTAAAGGTCATGTAAAAGATGGGGTTTGATAGTCATTGGTGCGAGCTTATCTCTTATTACATCTCCATTGTCCAATTCTTGGTCTCTGTAAATGGAATGCTCCACAGTTTTTCTTAGGTCACCAATGGTCTCAAATAGGGAGACCCCATATCACCATTCCTATTTGTGATCATGGTTGAATCCCTAAGCTGCACCATCAAATGCAGAAGCCAGCGGTTAGACTGGAAGGGTGTGCGGGTGGCACTGAATGTAGATCTGGTAACACACTCGCAATTTGTAGATGATACCACATTGTTAGGCGAGGCAAGCATTAGGGAAGCTAGATGTATCAAAGGGGTGCTTACCGAATATGAAGAGCAATTAGGCCAAAAAATGAACAAGTATAAGTTGTGTATATAATTCTTCAACACAAGATTGCCCGTGCAACAGGCCATTGTTGCTATCTTCGGGTTCCAAGCGGGGAAACTATCGAAAAAAAATTTTGGGGTTCAAATATTTGAAGGAGCGTGCAAGGAAAAACATTGGGATGAGGTGGTAAGCAAGTGTAGAAACAAGGAAATGGCATGGAAGAATAACTGGCTCACATTGGCTAGGAGAATTACAATGGCAAAGGTTGTCTTGTCAGTGATTTTGATATATACAATGTCATGTTATGAAACTCTTGCAAAGGTGGAGAATGACATGGAAAGGGTCTTGAAAAAGTTCCTATGGGAAGGTTCGAAAAATGACAAGAAAATACCGCTCATAGGTTGGGACATGACCTATAAAGCAAAAAAAGATGGCAGGGTTGGATTGCACAAGATCAGATTGCAAAACACCGCCTTGGGCGCCAAACTTGTATGGAAGATGTACAAGTGCCTTGAGAAGCTATGGTGTCGTATCCTAAAAGATAAATATTTGGATAACATGGAGCCATCGAGAATCCTAACAGTAGCAAACATCAAGGGTGGATCGGCGGTGTGGAAATACATAACAAAATACAAATCCTTGATCACATGCCACCTCTTGTGGAGAATTAGGGATGGTAGGCAGGCAATGTTCTGGACAGACTTGTGGAATGGCTATAAAATTTTGATAGAAATGTTTGATCTAGATCAATATGTGGGCAAGCTGTAGGTGAAGTTTGAAAGCAAGGTGGTGGACTATGTTTCTTAGGAAGAAGACATTATTGGCGGCCACACCAAGTGGATAGATGTGGATACTTTGTCGTTACCACAAGAATTGAAAGGGGCAGTGGCTCAAGAATTAAGCAATAGGATGGTTAACCTGAGTAACAGGGAGATTCAATTATATGGTGTGGGGCTGCATCTAGGGAGTACTCAACCAAATTGGGTTACCATCTTCAAATTGCACAAGGAGAGGAGAAAACGTGGATGGCTACCCTCTGCTGGAAGCATGAAGTGTTTCCCAAAGCAAGGGCCTTTCTTTGGGTAGCCTTACATAAGCGCTGCCTAATTGGAGAAAGACTAAAGAGAATTGGGATTGTTGGTCTGTCTAGATGTGTACTATGTGAGCAAACTAAGGAAAGTGTGGATCATTTATTTCTCACATGTCTAGTTGCTTCCTTTTGTTGGGATTGGTTGCAAGGGATACTTCGCTTCTAGGGACCAAGAAACTATAAGCTTTGGGAATTCTTGAATAGTTGGCCAATAGCAAATAAGAACGGTTATTGGTATGGGATTTGGATAATGACACCTTCAATAGTGGTTTGGCATATATGGAAGGAGAGGAACAGGCGAATCTTCAAGGAGGAATCCCTAAGTTGCAACCTAGTTATTGCAAAGATCCAAGGCGCCATCATTGAGACAACAAATAATAGAACCAACATTGGTTCCAAGACAAATTTTATGAGGTGGGATGAGGAGATTCAAAAGGCTTGGAATGACCTCATAATTCCTAAGTCCACGACACTAAGGGAAAGAAGTGCATTGGACACATCTGATGAGATTAAAATGGAAGCTAAATTTCAATAGGGTAGTCAAAGGCAATCCAAGTTGAGTAGGTGTTGGTTGTATAATTAGAGACAAAAGTGGCAATTGTGTATGGGAAGCATCAAAAAACTTGGGTGTTCGTTCTGACAACATCGCCGAGATGGAGGCTTTGTCGCTAGGCTTACAGTTGTGCATCCAAAATAGTATAGATTATGTAGAAATCGAGGGTGATTGGCAGTTATATATCCAGGCAATCACATCAAGGAAATCACCAAATTGGAGGATTGGAAATTGGATTGAACCTATCAAGACGCTTCTAAGCAAGCTCAATAACTTCTCCCTTGTACACGTTTATAGGGAAGCGATCAGAGCCGCAAATTTGTTGGCTAATTGGGGAGTATCTCAAGAAGATTTGGTAACAGTGGATTCCACCATGAGGCGATGGTCAGGGCTATAGGCCATCATTGACCAAGATAACATTGGGCATCGAGATGCTTCTCTCTATGTTTCCTTGGGCACGAGTAGACAGTGAGGTACATGATTCACATGTTTGTGGATGAAGGCAGAGATTGGGATACTAGGGTAAAGATTTGGAAAGGATTTGGTGACTGAAAAGGTTGTTGGACGCAACAATGGTTGTTGATCACATGTTATGGAATAGGTGCTATATCTGCTCATAGTATACTACACATTCATTTGAGTCTGGCATGCCGAGCAGTGTGAAAGGATGGTGCATTTCTTTGGTTTGAGTTGCCCCTTCTTTGAAGAGTCACTCGTGGTGTAGTGCAGAAGGCTTTTCATAATCCAACACTTAGAGGTGCTCACAATGATTGTGAATGTGGTGACGAGGGTGCTTCAGGAGGACTGCCATTGGTGCAACTGGAAGGTGTATGAAGTAGTGACTGAGCCTCTGATTGACATAATAGGCTCCTTGGAGAGGATGGTTGAGCACTTCAATGGGTTTGTATCGATTGCAAATGCTCCAATAGTGGCAAATGCGACTCTGGAGTTGGCTGCGGATGGTTTCGTCAACCACCTAAGGCTCTTCTTTGACACTGCTAGCATTGAAACCGAGGAGGGAAAGGGTGAGGTGTTTGAAGAAGAGGCAATTAGACAACAGAAGGCAGTGAGGGAAAACTTCATGGTGAATTCTTGGGAAGTGTTTAGAGCTGGGGTCATGAACTCCAATCTGGATAGGTTTTCTAGGTATATGGTTTCAGGCAACTCGTGGCTCAATGAGAGCAGCTTGGCTCAAGTGCTGGAGTTGGGAAGGAGTTTGGTAGTGGTTTACCAATATCTGCAACTATGAAGAGGTTTGGTTGGCCTGGGAGGGCCTGTGTTCTGTTAATTTGGAGTAGAATGTATTCTGGCATGTTATGCCAAGTGATATTAATGTAAATGGGCGCTATCCCCTTTGATATCACTTATCTATATAAAAAAAAGATATTAGTCTAATGAAAAAAATATTAAAATTTATTATTATTATTAGTTTAATAGTGTGAATCCAAATCTCATTCTTAAAAAATATTGTCAAAATAAGTAACATTTATTTATTTTAGAAAGATTTAATGAAATGACTTTATAAAGAAAAAAATGAAAAATCATTTGTAAAAAAATATTTACTTGTTTTCCCTACAAATCTAACACAACTTTTTAACCAATCATGTGTACAAGAAATATTTTTTTATAATTTGTAAAGTTAAATATTTACAAATTGACTTTACAAAATTGAATTTTATTTTAATTTTTCATAGTTATTCAAAGTGATGGATTTGAATTTTTGAGGGATAATTTTTTTCCAAAATGTCACTTTAATATTTTTTTAAAAATAATTATGGTGGAAAGATTGGTATAGATGATAGCTAATATTTTAAACAAAAATACAATCTTAATTTGAATTTCTATTTTTATGTGAAAAACAAGTTTTTCAAGAGTACAAAGATTAATGAAAAAATCATACTAATTATTGACTACTTAAATTTTTTGAGTTGTATTTGAAGATGTTTATATTTTTCTTTCAATTATTTGTATTTTTTAATATGTATTTATATAGCATATTTTAAGAATAAATTTTGAAATTAAATGTATAATAAAGAAAAGAAAATGTGCATGTATGTAGCATTTTTTATGAATAAATGTTTGCTTCAATCATTTATAAAAAAGTAATAGTAAACATATTCACAAAAAAAGTGGGTGGATATGAAATCACACTCCAATAATCTACATTTAGCTAAAAATTGGATCAAAAAACATATAGAAACCAATTATTAAGCAACAACAATAGTAGTGGAGGGGGAGGGGGAGGGTCTTGGTCATCCAACTTGGCCCATATATCAACAAGGTTTGTAGTGTCTATGGTATGGTCTCACGCCTCATGATTTTTCTCTTTATCTTGGTCACCATAGGCCAAAAAGATGGTCAAAGTTAGTTGAGGAAACTTGCTAGAGTTAAACTAGCTAGAAGCACCACTAGAGGGCCATCCAAAAGCTCCACTCATAGGTGGTGGAGAGATAGATTGTTGCCTACCAGGTCATGACACACTTTGGTGTCCATAATCTCCCTTGCCAACTAGAGGAGAAGCTTATGAACGAGCAACATGGGTACCACGACTACAACCCCTTTAGCACCCACAAGGAGGTAAGCAGCTCTAGGAGGAGAGAGATGGGGGAACTCTAGCAAGAGAAGGTGAGCCACTTACAAGGGAACTTTATTAATTTTCACCTAGATCTTTAATGACACATTAGAACAAATAATAGCTTTAGAAAAAAGCAATACATTTTGATCACCAAAACAATGAGAAAAAATAGTTGAATTTTTTCCATATGCTGAAGAGAATCTCCACCCTTAAAGCATGTCATATCTCTAAAAAGAACCATGTGTTGAGAAAAAGGATTTGGTTGAAAAGGCTAAAAGAAGTCGTGAATCTAGTTCTAAAGTTTTTGGGCTTTGGGACAAAACTAGAAAAGGTTCTTAAAAGACTCCAACTGCCCAAAAAAAGGGAAACAAGGATTTGAAATACCCATACGAACTAACCATGATCCCATTAGTAAGCCTAAAAAAATAATACACCAGGTGAAATGGGCTAATTTGGGCTCCAAAATAGCAAACCAAACAATGAGAAATTTGTGTTGCCAAACCAAGACCAATGACCACGAATGTCATCTCTAGTTTAAAATGGGCACCATGGGAAAATGGAGAGAAATCGAATGATATCTAAGATGAGGTTTGTAGTTATGGAAGGTGGTGTTTGGACCCCACTTCCAATATTTTCACCAAGGCTTGGATAATTTAATGTCAAGTTTGTGAACTATATCAGCCAAAATTACCCTATAGCAATGTCAAAAGTCTTGTTATATTGATTAGGAAGGAAAAATCTAGCCTTCAATTCATTACATGACATGAGAATCTTAGAAGTTATAGAGAATAAATCTCGCATCCATATTGGATACCTTTCTTATGAAACTGCAAGACACAACCAAGGTAAGCAAGCCAAGGGACAACCATGATCTTTCAAATGAGGAGACCACTAGATATTCTGCTAGTTAATGGAGATGCCATCACAAAAGCTAAAATTGTTCCAAAAAAGAAAGGTTTAATGACCTCCCAAGATCTCCATATACTTTTAGCCACAAAATTACCCTCAACATGAACATCCTTCATGGTGAGAAGGGTTTCTAAACCAATACCATTCCAGGTAGGTAAATTAGCTAGTTAGACAAAAGAGATGCAGTGTCAAAGAAGGATTTTGTAGGATTCATTTCCAGTGAGGGCATGAATGATCCATTTAACACAATGAGCCAGCCCTTATCAATAGGTGGACAAGAGCCCCAATCCTTTGGACTTGTGAGGGAGTCAACAAAAATCCCAAGAGACCCAATGAAAACTATAGTGGTTGTTGTGGGGAAAATCTGTCTCAAGCTTGCAATTACAAAAGGTTTATTATTGATATGTAAGTGCAGGGGGTACCCCCCTGCAGTTTCTGGGGGCTCATTCAACCGGTAGGGGTTTGGGGGTGCTCACATTTTATATATTTTTATTATTGTAAATCTAGACCCTTCATCATTAGGTCTTAGATCTAGTAGTAGAAATTTTGTTGGTTTGTCTTGCCCTAGAAGAAAACCCTATTTTATGAGGGTGTTGTATTAAATTTGTGTATTATGATGTATTCTGAGAATCTAATAGCAATCATGTTTCCCCTCAATCTTTGGTTGGTGATACTCCTATAAAAGCTCACTCTACAAGTATATTGTAATCTTTTATGATTTTTGAATAATATATTGGACAACTTTTGGAGTGTGAGGTTTTTTGCCGAAAGGGTTTTCTCCATGTAAATCACTGTGTTGTGGGTGGTATGCATGATATTTATGTTTATTTTTGTTTAATTTTTTGTAATCGTTGTAAATATCTATAAAGTTTTGCATTAATCTCTCAAGATTAGTGTAGGAAGTTGTTCTCCTACCTTAACTTCCTTACAAGTATTAAAGCTTGATCACCTTTGGTTAAGGTAGACACTTTGATGACTGTTTTGATTCTTTAACTAGGCATGTGAGCACAAAGAAGTTCATATGGTGTTCAAAATCTATGGGTCTTTTGACCTCTAGCATTTAAGAGACGATCTTAATGCTCCCTCCTATTGCTCTTGCAAGGTGTTCGAAAAGTGGGAAATTTATTAGAGCAAGCTTTTGGATTCAACTATGTATGTTTTTAGAGACGTTTCGAATCACACTCAGTGATCCATCATTGGGAAGAGGATTCAAGTCAAAACACCTTTGAGTGTGATCTGAAACGTCTCTAAAAACATACATAGTTGAATCCAAAAGCTTGCTCTAATACTTCATGGACCGTGGGAAAATCATACCAACTATTGCTACCCTTCATGGGAGGGAAATGGTTTTTAAGTGGGAGATTTGTTGGAAAAATGTGTCTCAACCTTCCAATTACAAAAAGGCTTATTATTGGCAAGTAAGCACAATGGATGCAGAGGGTACCCCCTTGTGGGGTTTGGGGGGCTCATCCCCCTAACAAGTCGCGTACCCTGGTGGGGGTTCGAGGGTAGCACCCCCGAAAGCCACATTTCATGTATATTTTATTATTATAAATGTAGATTGTTCATCATTTGGTCTTAGATCTGATGGTAAATATTTTGTCAGCTTGTATTTCCCTAGAAGGTAACCCTATTTTATGAGGGTGTTGTATTACAGTTGTGTATTGTGATGTATTTTGAGAGTCTGATAATGATCATGTTGCCTCTGGATCTCCGATTGGTGATATTCATATAAGAAGCTTGCTCTACAAGTTTATTTTATTCTTTGTGATATTGAATTATATATTGGGTAACTTTTGGAGTGTGTGGTTTTCTCTCGAAAGGGTTTTCCAAACGTAAATTATTGTGTTGTGCTATGCATGATATTTATGTTTATTTTTGTTTAAGCTTTTGTAATTGTTGTAAAGATTTGTAAAGTTTTGTGTTACCCTCCTCTCAGGATTATTGTAGGAAGTTGTTTTGTTACCTTAAGTCCAAAGAAAATATTGGAGAAGCTTCTCCAACTTCATGTTAGAGGATTTAGAAGGAACCCAACATGAGGAGTA
>VDFB02326078.1:0-13051 GCA_007258455.2 Sequoia sempervirens
AAATGAGGCGATGGAAAAAAGTGACCTGACAAAGGCCAAAAAGAGAGGGTTCTTGTTCTAAATGGGGCATGTGTACTATAGGCACAACAACCACAAAATATCACCTGGATCGAAGCCCACTGATTCTATGGCTCTGTCCATTTATTTAAAAGCATTTGACCACAAAATTGGATATGAGCTTAGAAATAGATTCCCTAATAGCCTTACAGAGGCTCAGAAAGCTACTATACATATTGAGAACAATAGAAATTATGTAGGTATGATTAGTAAGAGAGATAACATTAGAATTCCACAAAATCCCAACAACTACCAAAATAGGCAAGAAAACCAATATAGAAATGAAAGGCCAAGACTACATGACTTGCCTTACCACACCAACTGGAAGGATGGTAGACCGGTGGAAAGTAATCAAAGACAAACTTTTAATAAGGACACCCCTAACCCTTTGAAGAAACATGGAACACATGTGGTGGAGAATGGTCCATGGTGTTTGGCATGCAACCTACCACATGCATCAAAATATTGCATAGTAGCCCAATCCATACAAGATAATGAATGGTCCTATGAACAGAACATAGATGATCATACCATAAATATGCTAGGGTGGGGACCTCATCAAATTGATGATGAATACTCATCCTCTGAAGAAGGCTTTGAGTATGATGTCAATAACCAGAGATGCAATATCAACATGGGCCAACAAGATGTTTTCTTTGATCTGGAGGATGAGGAGGAAGAGACTACTTATGCATCTAACACCACACCATAGTTCTAGTTAAGAACACCCACTGAAGAAGAAAAAAGGGCCATTACTTTAGATGTTGTGGTAAGAATCAAAGGCGGCTATAACTTGAGGAACAAGAATACTAATGTTGATCATGGAACACCTAGAGGCTTGTTCATAAAAGAACAAAAGCACAAGGAAAAGGCCCATGATGATCAAAAGAAAGGAGAGAAAGAAAAGAACTACAAAGCTATACCAAAATAAAGTTCAAAGGTGGAACAAGGGAAGGTAGCAGACAATGATAAAATACAATATGAAGAAAAGAATTCCACTAAGAATAAGAAAATCGAACAATTAGTGATCACTCCTTCATTTGACATAACACAAGCATTGTCTCAGGTCAAAATGTTTGTACCATTACTAGAGATGATGAGGGTTGATGAGTATAGGAATAGTGCTATTAAGCTAATCTCCAACATATCTAGTAAGCAGCAAGATCGAACCAAAGTTAAAAGCAATAACATAAACAATGTTGAACAAGAAGCCACAAAAACACCAAAAGTGTATCTGGGTGATACTCTTACAAAGAACCCCTCTCAATTAGATCCATTCTACACCACACTATTGATAAATAACAAGCTAGTAAAAAATTGTATGATCGATTAAGGAGCAAGGATCAATATCATGCCTATGGCTGTTATGAAAGAACTAGGCTTATGGGTTAACACTACTTATGGAAAATGCTATGCCATGGATAATAGGTCAATCATAGTGGTTAGAGTAATATGGGATGTAGAATTGAAATTGGCAGCATACCTTGAGGAAACATATAGAACTGACATCACTTTGGTGGATACTCCTTATTATGGAATGTTGTTGTCTAGACAATGGATAGCTACAGTAGGTGGAAATGTCCAACTAGACTTATCATATGCTACCATACCAGTAAATGGGAAAGAAGTCAAATTGTATAGGGAACCCAGATTAGAGCATGTTATAGAGCATTTTGATCCCATCCAAATGAAATTTTTCTATGATATGGATCTTGGAAATTTCAGGATTGAAAAATCTCAACTAGAATTGCAAAATACAAAACTAATTAACAACAAAGCTCAACTTGATGATAAGGGTGTATGGCATATGTACTTTGACAGGGCATGCAACAAAGGTGGAAATGGCGTAGGGATCGTATTCATCTCACCCTCAGGAAAAATATTTAAGTATTCATTTTTGCTAATATTTGAGCGCACCAATAACATAGATGAATATGAAGCCTTGTTATTAGGCTTGAACATTGCTATTAAATATGGGATCAAGCTGCTGACCATTTATGAACACTCTGAATTGATTATCTCTCAAGTTAGGGTCAAATACTCATCAAATAAAAAAGACTAAAACAATACAGAAATGCGGTTTGGGATATCATTGAACTCTTTGATGCATTTTCAATACATTGGATAGAAATATCAAAGAACATAATGGCGGAATTCTTAGAAAATATGGCCCTTAAATGAGATGATATGACATTGGAAAGAATCATAGAGGTTGAATTCAAGACAAGACCTGTTGTCCCAGATAATATATACAACTGGTAGGTATTCAATGATGATGAAGATTTGATCAAGTTTCTCCATTGTATTGATGAATATGAATCTCAGGAGATAGACTTGAATGCCTTCGTAGAGGAAGTTGATGGCAAAGAAACTGTCTTTGGACAAGAAATATTGCAGCTTAAGACAAACAGAATCCCAAGGGGACTTGTGGCATTAGAAAGAGTATTTGATGGACATGATAGATTTAATTTAAAGCCTACACCTGTTAAACAGGAAGATGTTGAAGAGATTAACCTTGGAACAGATCTTGCTCCTAAGAAAGTCTACATTGGTAGAAATATTAGTCCTAAAGTTAGAGAGATGCTTATAATTCTTCTTTGAAAGTATAAGCATGTATTTTCCTGGTCCTATGACAATTTAAAAGCATACAAAGAGGACCTATTTCAACATGAGAAACTATTAAAACATGATGCTAAACCATTCTAACAAAAGCAGCGACCCATAAATCCTACATTGGCACCAAAGATGCAAGAGGAGCTTATGAAGTTAAGAGATGGAGGAATTATCAAACCAATTAGACACTCCTCTTGGGTATCAAATCTGGTACCTGTAAGAAAGAAGAATGGGGACATTAGGTTGTATGTAGATTTTAGGAATCTAAATATGGCATCACTCGAAGACAACTACCCTCTGCCAAATATGGAGCCAATGCTACAGAAAGTAACAAGATGTGAGCTATTATCCATGATGGATGGATTGGTGAAGGTAAAGGAGTCAGAACAATATAAGATCGCTTCACCACCCCCTAGGGGACATGTTTATGTGAGAATGCCTTTGGTCTTACCAATGTTGGAGCAACATTTCAAAGAGCAATGGATGTGGCCTTTGCTGACTTGATTAATGCTATAATGGTACTATATTAGGATGATCTAACAACCTACTCCAAGAAGTTAGAAGATCATTGTGCACATTTAGAGAAAATTTTCATCAGAGCACTAGAATATGGCATTTCTCTAAACCCAAAAAAGTGTCATTTTGCTATCATAGAAGGAAAATTATTGGGGAATATTGTCTCAAAAGATGGAGTGAAAATTGATCCAGAATGAGTGGAAGCTATTGACAAAATACCTATCCCAAAAAATATAAAATCCATCCAATATTTCTTTGGATAGATTAATTTTGTTAGGCGATTTATCTCAAACTTTGTAGAGATTGTAAAACCAATCTCAAATATGCTAAGGAAAGGTAATGAAATTGACTAGACGAGAGAAGCCATTGATGCATTTGTGTCAATGAAGAAGGAAATCAAGGAGGCACTTGTATTGAAATCCCCAGACTTTGAAAAACCCTTCCAGATATTCTCATTTACATCATGTCATACGGTGGTGGTTGTAATGTTACAAAAAAATAACGAAGGGTACGAACAACCTATTTCATTTTTTAGTAAATCTCTACAAGGGGCAGAGCTAAAATATGACATTACTGAGAAACAAGCTTACACCCTAGTAAAGGAACTCAAAGCATTGAAGCCTTAGTAGGAGTAGAAGTTATTGCTTATGTGCCAAATGTTGTAGTAAAAGATGTTTTTTCACAGACAAAGGTAACTGGGAGAAGGTGTCACTGGATAAATTGTATCCAAGAATTTAACATTATATTCAAATCACTAAATTAGTAAGAGGGAAAGGAATAGAAAAGTTGATGGCCGAGTCCAATTTGGATGCAATACAGATTTGCACCATAGAAGGGGAAGAAAATTAGGTGTCAAGCATAGAAAAAACATAGTGGTACACTAACATTGCATATTACCTTAAACACATGAAATGTACAAAAGGATTAAATGACAACCAGATAAGGACCTTGAAGCTTCATGCATCAAAATATGTTTTCATGGATGGAGATTTGTACTGGAAAAATAGGGATGATGTGTTGTTACTTTGCTTGGATGAAACACAAGCAAAATATGTTATGAAAGAAATGCATGAGGGTGTATGTGGAGGAAAATTTTAGGTAAAGACTACTGCACACAAGATACTAAGAGTGGGTTATTATTGGCCCAAAGTCTTTAATGATGCTTACAACTATGTAAGAAAGTGTGAATCATGCCAAAAATTCTTTGGCAAGATGAAATATCAGGGAGCATTGCCACTACGACCTATGCAAGTGGAGGCCCCATTCCATCAATGGGGAATCAATTTTATAGGTGAGATTACAAACAAATCTAGTGATGGGCATAAGTGGATCCTAGTAGCCACTGATTACTTTACAAAGTGGATAGAAGCTATACCAACAAAATAGGATACTAGCAAGGTTGTGATAAATTTCCTATTAGAAAACATCATCACTAGATTTGGAGTCCCTGTAAGGCTAATAACAGACAATGGCATGTGTTTTAGATCTAATGAATTCATAAGGTTATGTGAATCATATGGTATAACAATCTCATATGCTTCACCATATCACCCCTAAGTGAATGGATAGGATGAATCCAACAATAAGAGTATTATGAAGATAATCAAAAGAACGTTGGATAGTAATAAAAAGGCATGGGATTCTAAGTTAAGGTTAGCAGTTTGGGTAGACAAGATCACAAAAAAGAAGGCTACTAGAAAGTCTCCTTTTGAATTAGTATATGGAACCCAAGCCAGAATGCCTTTGCAAAATCTCTTACCAGTTTATAAGTTTATATTACAAGAGGATTTAGACATTATTGAGCCCATGGAAGACAAAATAGAACAATTAGTAGAATTGGATTAAGTCAAACATCTAGCACAAAAGCACAATCAAGAGTTATAGTCACAAATGAAATAATTATTTGATAAGAAAACAAAAGAAAGGAAGTTTCAAATAGGAGATATGGTCCTCATGTGGAATGCTAGGGGTCAAGAAAAGGGAAAACATGGAAAATTTGAAGCCTTATGGCTTGGACCATTTGTTATCACTGACAAGTGTGGGGGAGACTCATACTATCTGCAAACATGATAGGAGAAAGTCAAGAATTTCCAGTGCATGGACAATTCTTGAAGCATTTCTTTTCTTAAAAAGAAATATTATTCAATGCACAGTAGTTTTAGGATTCCTTTTTATTTTTTTCATTTCATCAGTGGTCTACGTCCCAGAGTAGCTCTAAATTCTTGCAATGAACTCATGCCCATTCATCCCCAATTATAGCCATTCTTAGAACCAAAAATTTAGCCCCAAATTTCACTAGTCCTCGCCACCTCAGTATGACCATTTAATTTTACACCATGAGCAACATCCCTCAAAAACCATCATTTTTGCTTGATAAGCCTAGAATTACCATAATAATAATCTCCCTAAACCTGTTCCACTTTCAAAGATGTATTCCAGAATCCTTCCCTTGGCCTCTGCCCAGCACAAAAATACACTTAATTGCCATCACTTTCCAGAGCACACAGTTGAGGACAATTGCATTTACAGGGAGAGCTTCTAATTTATAAGTCTCGATAAAGTACGTCATTTCAAATGACCTAAAATCCTTGGGGGCTACACGCCTGGGAAGGGACATATTCAGAGGCATCTGGCCAAAGGGATGTTTGAGTGCTTGGGTTTTAAAAGAAAAGGAAAGAATGTCCTTTGTCTCTGATAGGCAGGAAATACAAGGCCAGGAAAGAGAATATTAATATTTAAAGTATGTTAGGTGTTTTTGGAAATAAAAAAAACATCCTCTTGGGTCTATTTGAGTTATTGCAAATAAAATAAGCTAGGGACCCAATTCCATGAATCCAGGATACATCTCTTTCCAAGTGATAATTCCAGAGGGCATTTAGGTGCTTCGGGTTAAAGATATTTTAAAAGTCATAACATTTTCAAAATAGTTCAGTAAAATCATCAAAAGGATAGTATATTGAGGAAGAGTCCATTGAAGAGTCTCCTTGCATTCACTCGATAGAGAATAAGTATAGGGAACACATTAAAAGCCAGCACTAAAAAGACATTATTTTCAGAGACTATAGGATATCGAAGAGAAGTAATAGCATGTCTCTTCGAAACTTTGAAATAAAGAATAAAGGGAAGAAACATCGAAGAGAGAAGCTCATATCGGGGAGACACAAATAAAAGTCTCTCTAAAACTCTAATAACAAAAGAAGATGATTTTTGAAGGGACATTGTATGAAGGGAAAGTGGTTTGCAGAGTCTCCAAAGATTCAAAATGTGAAGAAGAGGAGAAGATCCTGGGAATACAGAAAAAGTGGTAAAATAAAACATGCATAGGGATAAGGTTTTTAGGAAGAGACCATAGTATAGAGAAGTAATCCATGTACATTTTAAAAGGCTGGCTTAGAATTTAAAAGTATGTAGAGAAATGAGATATTGAAGTGAGGAGTGGAAATAAAGTCTCTTCAACATAGCAAAAGAAATTGTTTACCTCAGATGAAATAGTAGGGGGTGAAGCTTTTCAAAGAATAAATTTAGGCATTCAATGCCACCATTGTTCCAGCAAGTTGGTAGGAACAGCATTTGTAGAATCCATATTAGATTTGTCATGTTGCCAAATCTTGATTATTTTGCTCGTAATATCTCAGAGTGTAAATGAATCAGAGTTGGAAATTGGAGGATGCAGGATTGCTCAATAGTAAGAATCTTGGAGAATTAGACACCGATTCAAGTAAGTATCCAAGGACTCAGCTAAAATTTTATTGTAGTTTTCTTGAAGTATAAAAAAATAGGGTTTTTAAAGCATGGAAGGAACATTAGAAAAACCAAAAATAAAAAGACAAAAAATAGAAATGAGGCCGCTAAATCAAGATTTAATTAAACAATGTTCGGGTTCTAGACCAAAGTCTGGAGCGAACAACCTGAGTAAATCCTTGAGAACAGGAGGTAGAGATGGCTAGAAGCATGGGAGATGTGTAGTTCCCACAATGAGGATATGACATATTCATATACCATTATAGAAAGAAGTATAGGCATAAGCCTGTGTCAAATCCATGGAGTATGAATCTAGGAAAGCTTGTAATGATGAATGTTTTTATCAATGTGGAATTGATCAAAGTACTGGCTAGAATGTATAACCCAAAAATAAGGATGATTCATTCGCATGATGGGTCACATTTTCTCCCCATCGCAGGAGGAACTACATTTCTCGGTTTCAGTGGATGTCTAACAGAGTGCACTAAAATTCAGGAATGTTTGGGAGAATACCCACACCTATGGACATAGGGTTAGAAAAGATGAAATTATACACTTGGGCCGGAACCCTTGAGAATCAGCTCAAAATGTTACGTGTAGTGACCTCCTTTTTGCAGATTTGAGCAGAGAATATTATCAATATACTTATTACTCGGTTGGAAAAGTCATAGGAATAGATGTTCTAGCTGAGATGGCTATAGATCCTATGGTCTTAGCAACAGACGTTCAAAACCAAGATGCTAGACCTTTCGACTATGCAGAATACCTGGCAAAGGTCATAAATATGTCACTTGTTTCCATAAAAAACTATAGTGATGCAATTAATTTCAGACAATATTCTTTGCTTATGTATATGATCTTGTATGAAGGACAATCCATGGGGATTTGGAGAGAAGAACTAAGAATTAAGGACTTGGATGAGGATGGGAACATAAGGCTTATACAAATGTGGACTTCAATTTGGGATATGTAGGAGGTCTAATTACCTGTACTTCGAAGAATACTTTGTGAAGCCCTTGTACAAATTGTTTGGTCATTATTGTGATTACAATTTTTACCCTAAGATACAAAGATTCCTTAGACCCAAGGAGAAAAACCCAAAAGGAATGGTAAACCATAATTGGAGAGATTGGTACACCTACAAGGATTGCACTATGATTAGACAATATTGATTTGAAGTAGCTCCATTTCCTGCCTAAAACAATTCCTAACAGGATTCCTCATTTAGAAATAGTGAGGCAATTGGCTTATTCAAATTACATGCATCTCAAAAGTTATGACAAGCAGTCTCTCATGCCTTCAACCTTGTGTTTTGGTGATTTTACTATTGTTTCTAAAAAGGGATATGATTTTATTGGTAGCAAGATAGTTCATTACGGTATGCCATAGGGGAATAAGAGAGAGAAATTTGATCCTAAACACTTTATTCACAACGCCAAAATGACACAGAAGTTGAAAAGGTATGAGCATCAGTTCTTTGTAGATGATGTAATTAGAAACTATGATGAATCTCAGGTAGCAATAAGAAAGGATGCATATAACAGGGTAAATATGGCAAAGGCATGGAGGAAAAGCCATAATCCACTATATACAAAAGCCTTTCATGAAATACAAGACCCTATGGAAAGAGTTGAACAATTAATCCTACATGAAGAAGAATTGAATAAGGATGTACCTCTCATAGCTTTCGAGAAAAGAAGAGATGCTTGTTCTAGGAAACAAGCTGAAAATATAGCACCTTTAAGTCATTCATCACCCGAGTCCACTCCGGATGTTAGCTTCTCAATAGACACTCCCATTACATGTGAAGATGACATTGAAGAGGAAGATGAGGTCACACTAGTAACTGCTCCTACCATCCCACACTATGAATTACCACCATAAAGGAGTATAGTCTCATTTGAAGCCTCAAATAAAATCTCTGATGATGTGAGAACCGTGCAAGTCAATGATTCATTTTAGATGATGCATTTGTTCAAACCTCAAATTTTAAATCATTCATTTATGAATACAAAGGGAAAATGATAAGGGAAAGAATGAAATAAATTAGTCCAGAGTAGGAGGCTAATGCCCTAAAAGAATTACAAGAGAAATTCGACAAGGAAATGAAAAATATCACTCCTGAAAGAGGGCAAGAACTATTATAGGAAGCTGGGGTTATGCTTCTCCCAGGATGGGACATCAGTTCAACTATAGTTTTTGACAGTTTCATGAGGAGAAAAAATAAAACCTTGCAACTGGCAGATGAAGCTAGTGACAAGATTTATACTAGCTCAGGATATAATCTAGGTAATGCCACTCTATAGATTTGGGCTCTATACCCACTAGGGAAGAGGCCCACACTTATTGATAACCCCAATCAAGTCTTTGGCCATCTTTTGGTGCATCGAGTGGGAGATACAAATCTTATTGAGACAGTTGAATTGAATATCAATGTTGCTAAATTCACCAAAGCTCAGATTGAAAAACTAATAAGAGATAATAAGGGGCTTGCTTCTGAAAAACAAGAGATTAAAACAAGAGGTGATTAAATATAGAGATAAGTTGCCTTCCTCCTCTGGCCCTTATTCTCCATTGGTAGATTGTGAAAGAAAGGTACTTGAAGCCATGTCTAAGACCACGTACTGGAAGTGAAAGTATGAAATGGTTCAACAAAAATATGAGGAATTAAGAAAGGAATTAAATACTACTAAATTTGAAATGGCTTCAGAGTTGATAAGGAAGAGGTTTGACAAGATGTTCAAGAAAACTGATAAGGTTTGGGTTATCCATAGCAATACATTTGCAGCCTACCAAGAACATAATAGATTACACCACAAAATAAAAGAAATAAAAGAACAAGTAGAAGCCAAAGAGAATATTTATGAGCAAGTGTTCTAGGAGTACAAAGAATTGATGAAGATTCATGACAATTTCCACACCATACTAATTCAAGAACTTAGTGATTTCAACCAATCTTTGAGTATGGCTTTACCAAATTTCTTTGATGATGAAGGGGAGTTGAAGGAACAAGATGTATGGAAGAATGAAATCACTCAATATTTACTAGTGTCCCTTGATGAAATCAACGATGAAGAAAGGGTGATGGAGAAGACACATATACAATTGGAATGGATTTTTTCTCTTGAATATGCCATGAAATATATCGTTAGCAACATCAATACTTATGCTAAAACATGATATATTGAGCACTTGTCTAAGGTTAATTTGTCTATCGCTCGAACAAAGTGACAAGTAGGGGTCATTGGAGTCTTACAATTATCTGATGCCTTATCATGGAGTATGGACCTTGAACAGATCTTCAGTGATCACGGGCACCTGATGAAGACTAACGGATTATGGTGCATCAAAGGTTGTTGTAGACTTCTCAATCATTTCTTGTTTATTTTAAAAACATAGTTGTTAAGGTTTTAGTTAAGAAACAACACAACTTTTTGTAAAGGCCTAAAGATTGTAACTTCCCGTATATAAGGGAAACCAAGGACATATTGAAAATTATTAGATTAGGATCATACAACAATAGGAAAAAATCTTAGTAGCAATATCATATAAACATATACAAGACTCCTGATATGTATTGAATTATCTTTTGAAGAAATATAATAGAAGAGAAAATTTAAATTGGTGGCCTAATTCCTAGTGTTCAACTGTTGTGTTGATATTATTTCTTATATGTTGTTTGGATGTCTCCGTAGTGTTCTACCTATGTTATTCAAATTAAGTATATCAACATATATTTAACTTGTCAATGCACATTTTCTATAATTATGTGATTTCCTTGATTGGTTTCTATGGGAAGAGAATTAATTTCCTTTTGAGAAATCATCTTTAATAGGTTCCTGCCCAGGATTAAAGTCCTTTTAAACTGATTATCTTAATTGGTTTCCTTCACATCAGAATTAAAATCCTTTCAAAACTTCACAGTGACTTAGGGGGATATCACTAGGATGAATAAGAAGAGTCTAAATAACTTACAAACATACATGTTTATACAAGCTATAAACATCTAAAGTTCCCAACAGTTAGAGTTAAGCTAGGAAAAGGACCCACACATCATCCACCTATGGAATTTCATTTACCCAATTAGATTAGGCACTAGTCACATTTATTTTGAACAATATACTTCGCAAACCTTATTCATACACTTAATTGTTGAAAACATTTATAGTAGGAACTAATCATTAGTCTTGCACCTATTTCACTTCCACATGAATAGATTACCCAAATTAGGGATCATGCACATAACTTTAAATCTGGTCAATCATTTAGGTACACCCACCTAAGTTTTACAGAGCTTAAAGTGTAGGGGGGTCTTAACCATATCAATTATCCTCGTTCGTTAGCCAAAAATGTTCCCAAAGAGCTTGGAACCCTCTTAAAGAGTTCACAACTTTGAAGATTTTTCCAAGACCTAACAGAGCATAATAATAGTAAGCAATAGCATGAGCCAAGGAAATAAGTTGTTTGAAAAATTGCCTCAAAGAAATGTGGTCTCATGGTGATATGCATCACCATGAAACCACGACTATTTGAGCATTTTCAACACATCCTTGTCTATGCTACACCATATTTCCATACACATGTCTACTGACATGTTATCAAATAGTTCACTTCCTTTATGCTATGGATAAAATCCTAAAATAGCTGCTTTCCAACAATCTATGGATGCTTGGAAAAAATCTATCAAAACATAATAGTGCGTAATAGCATAGATAAAGGCAATGATTTGTTTGAAAAAATGTTTGAATCCATTTTCAATAGACAAAATGCTCCAATTTTCCACCAATCCCCCATCAAAATCTCCCCTCAAGTCCCATCCATATCATTTCCATCCACCACCACTAATTTTATTCTCACCTAATACTTCCATAATTATAAGGATGCCATGCTTAGATGTCTCCTTGGCATTGGTTCTAAGATTCCATCCTCCCTACCTTCATCCAATCCCAATCCATCTCCTCTTGCTTATCCTTCCCCTTCCTTTGACAACAAAAACCAAGCATTTAGCCAAAATTCCCCTCCAAATCCTTTTCAAGGTCCTCATCCTCATCCTCATCCTCAATTTACCAATCCATGAAAGCTTCCACCTCTTAGTCCACTTGTTCATATCCCACATCCTTAAAATCCATATCACCCCACTATTACCAAGAAAAGTCATCCCATGTATCTCATAATAACTTCCTCCAAGGACTATTTACAAAGGTGGTTATTTCCCCATGCAAAAATGAAGTGGTGCAATCTTCCCATATCATGCATCCACCTTCTTTAGCTCCACATCAAGATAAAACCTAATACCTAAAATCAAGATATTTTGACCATTTTTTCTAAATCATATGAATAAATTGAAACATAAATTTTCCTTTAACTAAAATTGTAAATTTTTAAAGATGCCTTATATTATCTTACCAATGTGTATTGTTGAAGGGAGAAATAAGTGATGATAGATCTATGGAAAATTTTCACAATCATCACATGTAAAAAATAATTTTCATTCTATGCAACTCAATATCAACAACCCATATTTTCTCATTATGCAAGGGTGCATCACTAAAGTTTTGAACATGAAGCCTCTTGAGATTTTTTTGATACCAACTGAAGCAACATGTAATAGAATGTATGAAATGAAAAAGGAATCTACTATAAAAAACACTTGAAAAGAAGCAGACCAAAGTGAATGAGATAGATAATGCATTGGTTGCAGGTTTCATAAACCATCTACTCAAACCCACTATGTATTCCAGCCTACAATTATACTGTGCATTTATTTTTTGAACATATGAAGAAATTGAAGCACAATTTTTACTCTAAGACTTGTTATAAATTTTGAAGATAAATTTCATTACATTTGTATTGTGTAAATAACAAAAAAAATTCATTACATTCTTACTGTTTTGTAAAATTATAAGTCAGAAAACATGGGGTGTTATGAAACTTGCAACCCATGTTTAGTTGTAAAACCCTCTACACGTAAATACCATAATGGTTAGTTATCCCTCAACTCAATTTTGTTAGTTTTGTGTATACCACACCTACAAATCCTCCTTGATCTCTTTGCCCTTGGGCTTTGAATAAACACAATGAACTAATTGATAATTGACATTGTGTTTTCCAACCTCCAATTATA
>VDFB02326079.1:0-18424 GCA_007258455.2 Sequoia sempervirens
TTCCTTCGTCTTGCTTGCATAACTAAATTGTAACAATGCAAATGACAAATGATGAAAACAAAACAAATAATGTGGGCTTAGGATATTTGGGAGTAAATAACCATTTTTTAATGTTGGGGAGCCTTGTGGGCTCCTCATAAATCATTAGTTTTATTTTTTGCGCATGTGTGTTTTGACCGAGTTTTATATTTTTAAATTTTTTAGATTTGATGTCCACATGGGACATCTTTGGGATGTCACAAGGATGTTGGGGACAATAGGGTGGCCCCCGGGAATCCCCAAACTAGGGAGAGTCCTAGGAAATGCCTCTCACCTTGGGGAGATGTATTGGGGACATTCCCACATTTGTAAGTTTTTTTTTGGGATGGGGAGGAGATGTTTTGTCCCCATCCCCTTGGGATGTCACAAGGATGTTGGGGACAATAGGGTGGCCCCCGGGAATCCCCAAACTAGGGAGAGTCCTAGGAAATGCCTCTCACCTTGGGGAGATGTATTGGGGACATTCCCACATTTGTAAGTTTTTTTTTGGGATGGGGAGGAGATGTTTTGTCCCCATCCCCTTGTCTCCAAAACAGCCCTGTCCCTGAAACTATAGAAAAACCCTGGTGGATTTGTCCTCAGTGTACACTAATTACAATTGAAGGAGCCAATGAAAGGATAGAGGCACAACCTCATTCGATGCTTTAGTTTCCCCAAAAAGAGGTCCTCTTTGATAATTCTCTTAGTTGTGAGTTGCTTTATGTTTTCAAATTTGAATTCCCTATTTATGAAATGAATGGATTCCTTACACAGGGCAACATTTTGAATTGTATTTAAAATATTGGCTGTAATGGATAGGCATGGGTGATGAGGAGATGTATGTGCACATTCATCCATTCTATTCTTTAGATAGGATGTTTGCCGCAGCTATAAGTTGTACTACCCATGAAATTCCAATTTGTATATATTAAATTTGTTAATGTTTCCATTGAATGAGCAACATAGAAATTCTTGTGAATTTGTGGCAAGAATAGCTTGGCAATTTTAAAGATAAGTTAATTATTAGTCAAAAATAAATGTTGCAAGTGATTTTATTGGAATATGGGAACCACTTGTGATCCTCATTCAGTCTCTTGCATTGGTATGAGATGCCCCGAAATTGTAGATATTTTTCATTTGAAATCCAATTAAACTCTATAATTCAATCGCATGCATTGATTTGGGCTAACATTGTAAGTTGTATTACATAAATAATTTGATTAGGATGTAAACATGGATTACTTTTTAAGGCTTAACAAGTTAATGAGGGTTTACTAAAGTTTTCTAAGATAATTTAAAACTTCTTGTCCTAATAATCAATATCATATAAGACAATTTGAAGGCTGCCTATTGAATAAGTAAATACAATTCGACATAAACAAATTGCAACCAAGTTGCAAGACGTAGTTCCATCCATTGACTATGTTTTATATTCTTTTGGTACTTAGCCTAATCCATAGGATAAACTCATATATGTGCTTACATCATCAATAAACAACCACAAAAGACAGTGCCACAGGCTTATATATGTAAAATTCTAGTGCAATAGGATTTGGTTTCAATTTCACTTTTATACTTAACCTAATTTAGACTAGTTTGTACTTACATTTTGCCCATATTCCCATGATAGTATAATGTTGATACAAGCAGCTATAGTTCAGATTATTGGTCTATTTATCTTTTCTACCAAAAGCAAGATCCTTCAACATTCAGCTGGTGTGGAATACTCATAACATGTTTTAAGAACTCATATTCATGATATTGTAATGACACACTTAACGATCTTTAACCTTGAACAACTATCACACAACAACATTATTAAATCAGCCTTACAATAGGTGCCATCTTTCTGTTGGTAATGGCAGTGGCAGTTTGTCACATCCCCATAAAATAAGACCCTTTCACATGGGCATTGCGTGGATGATAAAGCAAATAAATGAAGAAAACATGTTAGTCAAAGGCATGGGGAGACAAATTTGGACGAAGGCATGGGCATCCTGAGCAACTCAGTCAAAAGGGACCACAGAATAAATGAGAGGAATGGGGCAGGCATGTAAAGGATGGTTGCAAGGCATGGCACCCATGCCCATGAATGACCAAATTTTGCAGATGGTGTGGAAAAAAAGGCACCTGCATCGCCTTAAAAACTCTCACGACTCCTCCATTAAGGTGTGTGTGCAGTTTTAGACAAACAACTAGGAGGTTTTGAAGGAGATTATGGACGGAAAGGAGAGGGCATTGATCTGGAGGAGTAGCAGATGTCGACAAGGGAAGAAGGGAGAGTATGGCATAAGGAAAATAAAGAGAAGTGCAAGTCATGTGAAAGGAGGAAGACCAAGGGAATGCGTGGGAGATGTTTGGGGCTGTGATTGCAGAGAAAAATGTGAAGGGAGAAATAGCGAAGGTTGGACAAGATCTTATTGAAGAAATGTGTTTGCATGGAATACTACGATCACAGGATATGCACATAATTGACTTGTTGAAAAATGCGACAGAAATTTCAGGCAAATATAGTTGGCAAGTGAGGAGATAAATTTCTCAATTGTTGTCATCACCCTCCTGCCTGCGTAGAAAAGGGGATGCAAAGTATGGCACGAAGGAAAGAATAGAGAAAATATGAAGAAAAAAGGGCATTTCCAAGCAAAGGAATATGTAGAGATGAGGCTGAAGCTGATAATAGTAATGAAATCCCTCAAGAGACATAGTTTAATGGAACACAATAGTAGCAAATATGCACAAAATTCAATGTACAGGCCTTGGAAACTTCATGCAAATGCAATTGGTAGTTGTGAATCCACGTTTCTTGCTCTTGACCACATCCTCCTCGACCTACACGAAATTAAGAAGCAAGGATATTGAGGAAGAGGAGTATAGATGGAGCCAAGGTAGAGGAAGGAGGGTGTTCATAGAGCAGCAATCATGGTGCCAATGCATGGATTTGATCCCAAAGGCGCAAAATGTGAAAAATGCCTTCTATCACTTTGAATTTGGCAATGTTGCTCATTTTGCGTGGAGAGGTTTTGCCAAGGGATGTACCAGTGACGTGGAACATTCTAACACTTGTTATGATTTACCTTGGTTACCAATTCATCTCCTAGCTCTAATGAGTTCTTCAAGATGTTGTACTGGTAAGTTTCTTTTAGTGTCTTCCTCTATGTAGAATAGAACAACATTAATTTTGGAGCTTTAGAGTTATTTTATAAGATCCAATAAGTTATGGTAAACCTTAAAGATAAGGACCGAGTGTTTATGTTATACTAGGATTGTGGACTTATGTGAATCTATCTCTTTTCCATGTACACTAAATCTTGTTATCACTCAAACTGACACTTGAAATTTTTAAAGGATTTAGAAGAACCAAAATCGGATCTAAATGGAGACCTTGCAAACAACTTCAAGAATATTTTAAGGCAATTGAATTTCTACAGATCTGTGAATCAAATTTATCTTTATAGGGAAGATATTTATATGATCTTTCAAGTTTAGATTGACACTAAAGAGTTTATGAGAACTTCAATTATTATTGATACCATAGCTTGGTAGGGATATAAAATATTGTAACTTAATACTATTGGTAATTCCACTTTAGATTTGAGGGTAAAGGTTTAATAGGACTACACGATGTCCATCAACCTCTTAAATATAATAACCTTGATATTGGAATTATTATATGAATGAAGGAAGGATTTTAGAGCTATAGTAAACTGCGATATGATTGCAATCTAATGGAAGGAAAATACTATTTAATTTGATAATATTGTTGAGACTAAGTTAAGAGATAAACCCTATGTAACCATGATATGCAACATCTCATGATACCTTATTGTTAATCATCAAGGTCATATTTACTATGAATGGAAAGTATGAATAAGTTATCCAATCTATGCACTAAACTAATAAAGAATATGAGGTTGCATTGAAGGGTAAAGGAAATTCAAATATTAAGAATATTATTAGTAAAATTATTATTGGGTTTATTTTCATATGTTGATCCAATGGACATAGTGTTGCCAACTTTCTTAAGTAGTATTCAAGCATTGACTATCCTTAAAACAAGCTTATATATATACTATTGTATGTCCTTCAAATATATCTATTGACCCCTAAAGTATAAGAACCTCAATATTGAGCATGACATATTAGTTTCAAATGGAAATGCTTCATTATGGATTCAAAGGTGGTGTAATCTAAACTCGCCCATCAAAGTAAGGATATGCTCATGGTACATTCGTAGAATATCATATGGTGAATAGATCTTGAGTATTGATACCCTTATTGTTAGCAAATTTATCCTAATTGTGAAATTTATTCTACTGGGTTATCCTCATACATGAATGCTAACGGGGTTTCTCATTAAAATTTATCCTAATTGTGAAATTTATTCTACCGAGTTATCTTCATACATGAATGCTAACGGGGTTTCTCATTAAAATGATGTAGTTGTTCAAGATATCAATAACCAATACATGTGATATATAAGATCACCAAATCGTGTTTTGAGTCAAAATAGAACCCTATGCTATAAACTATGTTATATTATCATTAGGATGCCAAATGTGGTCTGATATCCTTGATGGGTAATTGTAAGGGGTTTTTGGATGCTCACATTGAAATTGGAGTAATAACTAAGGTGAGGTTTAATTTGATACCTTGACTTACGTGGATGGAAGTGTCAGGGTATAGGTTTGTTGAATTTGGAAATGGTATTGGAATTCCTTGCTTGTTGTTAAACACTATTATATGTTGGGTATCAATTTAAAAGAACCCTTTTTTGGATTAAGACAACAATTAATGAAACCTTGGATATGGGAACCTGCACATGTAGGCATCCTTGAGAGACTTTATAAGGAGAGTTACTTGTGACTTTGATCCGTTTGGAAGCGGGTACATAGGCGGTCCTTGGGCGAAGGATGTCCTTGTGACCTCAAGTCCATAGGGGGAGGGTTTGGGGGGATAACTCTCAGATGTTGGGGTTGTTCCTAATTGGTTGACCTTCTCTCTTCAGTAGACTTTGGATGAGGTTGAATGTGTATTAGATGGTTATGAAAGAAAACCTGATAATTTGTATTCAATACATAATGTGTGACTAAATACTAAGCTAAAGGAAAGGAATGAATTGGACTACTTGGTGGCGGTTACATGTTGAGTTGAGTTCTCGTGTCGGTACTAAGTGAATTCTTTTATGTATTGTAAATATTAACCTCAAACTTAAATGACTATGTATAGGCTTCTAATTTAGTCGATTGTGATCTACTTATTCTACGTTAAGAACCTATCTTCCAGTTATAGTACTAAGCATGGGTCAAGGAGCAGTACTATTATGCTCAAGATTGACAGGTGTCTAGGGGTAGTACTATGCTCAAGATGGACAATAGTCAAGGAACAGTACTATTATGCTCGAGACTGACAGGTGTCTAGGGGCAGTACTATGCTTGAGATGAATAGTAGTCTAGGAGTAGTACTATTATGCTCGAGATTGACAGGTGTCTAGGGGCAGTAATATGCTGGAGATGGACAGTAGTCAAAGAACAGTACTATTATGCTTGAGATTAACAGGTGTCTAGGGGCATTACTATGCTCGAGATGGACAGTAGTCAAGGAGCAGTACTATATGCTCGAGATTGATAGGTGTCTAGGGGCAGTATTATGCTCGAGATAAACAGTCGTCAAGGAGCATTCTATGCTAGTGATGGCCACCCTTGGTTGCTTAGTTGTCCGATGGACTGCATGGAAGAGAGTTTCTAACAAAGATACCGGTAACAGTTGGACGAACCTCATAGTATAGTTTTGGCATATCTTGATGTGGAAATGGGATAGAAGACAAGAGAAAAGGGATGGGACCCACGATGTAGTGCATAATGAACCGACATTCCTTTTCTATCTGGGATGCACTAAGGGCAAGTGTGTGTTAGCCAATGTATTTGCTAGTCTTTGTGGTATATGTGATACGTATGAGCCTATCACTAATGTATTTGTGATGTATGTATGAGCTAGTCACTCTTGTGATGCGATGTACATGTAAGCCCATCACCAATGTATTTGTGATATATATGAGCTAGTCACTGTTGTGATGTGATGTACTTATAAGACAATCACTAATGTACTTGTGATATGCGTATGATTCAATCACTATTGCACTTAGGATGTGCATATGAATTAGTCCCTAATGTGCATGTGATGTATATTGGATCTAGTCACTATGTATATTTGACTTATGCTGGAGCTAGTCATTGTGTATATGTGATGTATATTAGAGCTAAACACTTTGTATATGTGATGTATGTTGGAGCTAGTCATTGTGTATATGTGACGTATAATAGGGCTAGACATTGTGTATATGTGATGTATGTTGGAGCCAATCACTATGTATATGTGACATATGATGGAGCTAGTCACTTTGTATAAGTGATGTACATTGAAGCTAGTCATTGGGTATTTATGACGTATGTTGTAGCTAGTCACTATGTATATGTGGCATATGTTGGAACCAATCACTATGTATATGTGATGTGTATGAGCTAGTCACCTTGTGTATATTTGATGTATGCTTGAGTTACTCCCTATGGGAATTGGGGGAATTGGGGAATTATGGAATGATATGACCCTTGAGTATTTGTGTATGTTTGCACACTATTGATTGGTAATGTTTGGTATAAAACCAACACTTGATGGTGAGTTGCTATTGTTCTATTCAATTGGACTAAGTTTATAAATAGTCATGGTTTTAAGAGAGATCATAGATCTCATACAAGAGGAGAGAATGAACTCCCTCTAACATTGTGGGGTGAACTACGAAGCCTCTGATTTCCTACGAAGGGATACATAGGCAGGGTCATCAAGAATGAACCTTCGAGGCTTAGGTCTGGGTCTAGGAATGACCTTAACCTTGGGAGCTTACCACTCACATGTGTATGAAAATAAGTGGCGCTGTCTAATTGATGCCACCATGGTAAATGAAGAAGTTTTGATGTTAGCACTTCTAAGCTACATGGAGGATGTTCATGATTAAGTTTGGTATTTATCTTGAATTGATTTAAGAAAAAAAATTGGTAGCAACCGAGGGGTGGTTGTTACACACTTATGCATGAGCTTGCTCAAATTTCAATTTCACCATTACAAGAAAGTGAAATTAGCAAAATATGATGAAGTAAGTAAATCATTCATAATCTAGTACTAAGTACGAAACACAAGGTTCAACAAAGGATATTTTCTCATTTTCTATTGTGGTAACTCCAAGGTTTCTTAGAGGATGATAAAGGACTATGCTTAAAGGTATTGCAAAGACAAAATTCCATCACACTCATAAATCAATTCTGTGATGCCTAGGATCTTCACAATGACTGTAATTCTATCAAGTCAGAGGAACATAAGTCAAGTTTCAATTATCAATGGACCAATAAGTCAAGCATTCCTATAAAAGATACATGTTCCTAGAGAATCCGTAATTTTTCCCAGTTGCACTCAAGTAAACAACTTAATGCAATTGACTGTTTTGACCCATGTCACAAGTTGTGTTTGTGTTTGTGTTCAACAGAGATAAAATTTGGATCAAGTTCTGCAAGCATAAAATTTGCCAAAAGAATTGATGATTAAATTCAGCTAATCTAAATTTTAATATTTTTAAATATAAATGTTTTAAGTTTTTTAATTTAAATATTGCAAATACTAAATATTCAATTTAATATATTAATAATTAATAATCTAAATTTAATATTTTAAAATAAAATTTTAATATACTAAAAATTAAAGCAATGTTGATATATTCGTAATATGTTAAATTTGATAAAGAACAAAAAATAAAAATAAATACAAAACCTAAAACAAAAATAAACAAAACCTAAAACAAAAATAAAGTAAAAAGTGTTAATTTTAGATCAGAATGCAATAAGCAGAAAACACAACTTAGAGACAATGAACACAACATTTTACCCTTGGAAAACCCTCCTACTCGAGGGAGGAAAACCCATAAACAATATTCTCTTTATAAATCAGAAAGATATCAGGGCCTAGAAAGGGCCAAATACAATACAATGGATCTGCACTTGCATATGGTGCAATTTCTTGTATACACAAAATATTTAACTCTTCTACTTGAGTCAAATCTGCTGCTCTTGAAGGGCGAACTTGCTGTTGAAGATATTCAAATTGGAATATATGGAATGAATAAATGAGAGGACTCTATCCTCTTTTTATACCAAGCTAGGCACCCTCCTTTCTAGGGCCAACCTAGAAATAAGTATAATTTTGTTTATGAAACAAGAGGCCGACCTGCCTGATTACATTTTATTTAAGAAAATAGCTCCCGAAGCTACAAAACACTAACACTCCCTCTTAGCTAGGGAGGTATTTTCAAATATCCTCGTCATGGAGCCTCTCAACATGACACCCACAATTGCTCCATTCATATGTGGAAAAACACATCTCAGTCTTAGAGATGTACAAGAGTTCATTATGGAGTCTCTCAACATGATGTCCACAATGGCTACACACATTTGTGGAAAACACATCTCAATCTCAGAGATGTACAAGGGTTCATCACGGAGTCTCTCAACGTGATGTTGTTATGGAGTCTCTCAACATGATGTCCACAATGGCTACTCCCATGTGTGGAAAGAAACACATCTCAGTCTCAGAGATGTACAAGGGTTCATCACGGAGTCTCTCAACGTGATGTTGTCATGGAGTCTCTCAACATGACGTCCACAATGGCTACTCCCATGTGTGGAAAGAAACACATCTCAGTCTCAGAGATGTACAAGATATCCTCGTCATGGAGTCTCTCAACATGAAGTCTCATCTCAGTCTTAGAGATGAACAAGGGCTTGCACCTCATATTTCTCCGTCTCAGAGAAATATACACTACAAGGGCTTTCACCTCATATTTCTCCGTCTCAGAGAAATATACACTACAAGAGCTTTCACCTCAATTTCCTGTCTCAAAGAAATATACATTACAACAAATCTTCATGATGATGTGACTCCCTCTAAAGCTCCAAGTACTTGCATCAACCTCCTGACCTCCTCGTCCAAGATTGCCTACAATGCACACCTCTGACAGTATTGACTTGCGAGAGTTCATGTCATGTCCCCATTTTTGGCGAGCATCAGAGTTCGTAAGTTTAGCCTATCACGAGACCCTCGTAGGCTGATAGAGTGGTTAGAGGGTTGTTTGGGAGCTTGGCTCAGCGTCAGATTGGCAGTTTTGATCAATTGGCCTTCATTTGGGCTCGATCGGAGACTTCTTGCAGAGTTGCTATTTTTAGCAGTTCCTGGCAGGCAGTGTGGGACCCCTGCTATTTTTAGCAGTATGACTTTGGCAGCGTTCAGAATCACTTCAGGGTTCGTCAGCTTCAGACGGAACAGTATTCGGATGAGTAACGAGAGAAATATTAATATTTAATTGTATTAATTAAATATTAATTATTTAATGATTATAATATAAAGTTATAATTTTAAATTATAACTTAAGTGATTCTCATAAAGGGGGCGCCCATCATCAGAAAGGGGGCCAGTTAATAATTATAATTTATTATAATTACTTGACGGAGAACTATTGAAAGATTAAAAGAATTAAAAGTTAAATATATTAAAATTCCCTATTATTAAGGAAATCGCACTTTTGAGAAGAATATATGTTTTTCATTGGGAATTGTGCCATTATGACATTTTTATGAATTGAAAATTGATGAGACTTCGTCAGAGAACGGAAGCCTTAGGGTTTCATCTCGAATTCCGTGGAGAACGAGCCATCTCCATCGAATCAGTTCAGAGGGTGTGAGATATCACCTGATTTACTGCCAGTTGTGAGATTTCTTCATTCTGAAGAAATTACAGAGTTTTACAGAGGATATTTCATTCAGGGTTTCAGTTAGTAGTCATTCACAGAGGAGTTATCCTGTAGAGGCGTATTTTGTCCAAGATCTGGAGGTTCAAGGAAGAGCCGTACCATTTATTGTTGTTAGCTGTTGTCACAAAAAGGCCGTACTGATTGTATTCAGCCGTACCATCAGAAAAAAGGGCATATCTCCAAGATAGTGAAAAACGTCTGCCATCTCTACAGTTTACCATCATTAGCAAGTGCGCCTATACTTTTAGCATTGTTCAGGTCCATCTGACAGAGGGGAACAGAGACATTTGTTGCTGCTGTACACAGATTGTACTTGCTGACAGGCCGTACTTCTCATATCTGAGCCGTACTTCTTCTCTTTATAGTAACGCCTTCTCTCTTGGCTTTAGAACACTTTTCCATAAGGCGTGGACACCTGAGAAACCCTTCGCCAGCATCCAGAGGGAGGAGTGAGCAAGATTTATTGGGAGGCGTGCCTAAATCTTCATCTTTTGGCGTCTCAACCAGCAGACCAGGTTTTCAATAAAAATTGTTATTTTATTGTTACATGCATTTAGATCCTCATTGTATTGATTCCAGTTGAACAATAAAAGATACTTCTTCAGTAGAACTCGAAATTTCATTCTGTATTGGCCGTTAAGTATTTTATATGAATTTATGATCATTTATTATCAAAATCGCCATCTTCACTTATTGCTCAAAAATACTCAAAAACAACACAAAAACCCAAAACGTCGGAAAAGACACAGAGAATTGACAGATTCGGAGAATAGGGGAAACTAGGGTTTCTACAGTTCAGGGTTGTCCTTCTTGACCTCATCCCAGATCACCCTATTATGATAGGTTTGCGGAGCTACTAATGTCAAATCCAGATTGACTATCTTGTGCAATTCTGTTCTCAGTTGCTGAAGAGGTCTTCCAAGGATTTAGCACCTGGCCTTGCAACATTGCAACCTTCACTTCTTCTCAGTGAGTCACATAACTCCCTCTTGATCCCTGCCTCAACACAGAGATTACAAAAATCCTCTGGAAGTGAACTCCCCTCCATTGATGGATCTTAGAACCTTAGTCCTCTTCCTGGACATGATCTCAACTCGTGTCTTGAATTCTCGGAATTTAACTCCCTCTGAATGTCATTTCCTCCTCTTCGAAATAGCTGATCGCAATGACAATTTGTATAGGTTCTCCGTTGTTTAGTGTCTTCATCTTTCTCGATCTTCTTTGCTGATGCAAATTCTCCATCCAAGGCTGACCCAACCTTGTGCCCTCGAGAGATGTCTCCAGTGAAGAATCATGAGAGTTATGCGCCACCAACTCAATCCCAAGGCTGCAAGCTATGTCTCCATGTTTGTTCATTTCTCTAGCTAGCATGACTTCCTCATAGGATGCCTCAAGCTCTTCCTCCCTTGAATTCCTTATGCAATCTCTCATCATCTTTTTGCTCCTCGATCCATCCTGCATTTTAGAGAGATTAATAATAGTTCATAGAATCAAACTACCCCGAAGAGAAATATACAGACCAATGCTAGAAGCATACATGGTTCACTATTCCCAATGTTATTGCATGAATTATTATTAACTGCATAAAATTCATGATCATTATTCAAAGGTACAAACATAAAATACTTATCTCTTTATTGTTGGTACTCCATTGAGCTAGACCTGTAGCCGTGTCTCATCTTTGCCACCTTCAGTGTTGCCATCCCATGCAATCGACCTCATATCAAAACACAATTGTACGGAGAATAGGGATGGACACAGCTAAATTAGCCCATCTCTACAACACTTCCGTCACTGCCCCTTTCAAATTAGGAAGCGCTGCAAAGGCCTATTGTGATGCTCTTTTCACTTCATCTTCATCCACTGCAGAAACAAAACTCAATAGCCTCGGCCTCCATTTAACAATTTCGGCCTTCACCAATGATCAACACACACTGCAATCGCTCAGGTCTGTCACACTTCTGCTAATGGCTTCGAATGATATCAACTTTCATTAATCGCTTCCAGGTAATTACTTGCCATGGTATAATGGATTCCTCGACCCCGCTAATGACTCCCAATGTGCATAACACAAAATCTCCAATAGAATGATAGATTGAGACGTCGACCCTTATGACGTTCCTGATACTTCCTCTTGATCAATAAGAAATGATGCCAGATTGTCAACATAAGCCGCCAGTGTCCCGTTACAAGCTCTTCCGATCAATGAGTGTAACATATTGTGTATTCACGTCACAAGATTGGCCTCCTATTCAGATATATGAGAATAGACTCCCATCTCAGTCCATGAATCTGGCGTATGATCAGAATAATCCCAACAATGAAATATGTAAGGAACCCGATGCAGAGAGATATATGTATTCCCAATAGCAGCAACCAAATATTATTATACTCAACCTCCCGATAAAGAAAAACGGCCAATTAATATACTCAACCTCCCGATTCAATGGTTTTGATTATTTGTTGTAATTGTCCTTATTCCCGTCTCTGATTTTCTTTAATTCCAAACCGACTTGACTAATAAAAAAAATGTCCGATATATCTAGCGCCCACACCGATGTCACCTTTATTTGTTGTGGTGACAATGAAGCTACGATGAAGGAATAGAATCCACGACTAATTCTAGAAGCGGCAGCCTCAGTCTGATTTGGTTTTGTCTTTATCTAGAGACTAATTTGAATTTTCCACATTAGCTTCAAACTGTGATATTATCAAACCCAAATAAAGAGATTATCAGCCTTCAATAAGAGATTATCAGTTGAGCGATGTTCTCCTTGTCTCATCTGGACTTGGCTTTTAGGAAGTGTAGTGCCAGTAATAATATCGCAACCTTCCTTATTGTCTTTTCTAATTAATATAGAATCACCTCCTAGAAATAGTTCAACACAGACTTTTGTTTAACAATACCCTCATCACTAATATTTCCGCTGTGTGACTGTGTTGCTCCAGCACATGAATATGAGAAACGCCAAACTTCTACCGATATTCAGAATCACTCTCAATCTCCATTCTCTAATGTTCGGAGATATATTCCCGGGTTTCGACCTTCCATTGATGTTGCGTTAACCGAAGTGCTACCTCTATCCAACTTCTTCAAAAGACTGAACAAGCTTCAGTTCTCCGCCTGTATTTTATACCGCTTCTTCCCTTGATTGAAAGGCAGCAACAACACTTAATCTTATGCAGACTGTTACAGTCCCTTAGTAATATCAACAGACTTAATCATTTTCTGCTTTGACCTGTCCGATTCAAGCAGCTCCTTTATTTGTAATTATTCAAGCAAGCTGTTCCCGACTTAATTAGCAGTTCACTCATCAATACACATTATAGCAGTTCTTGCAATCTTCGCTAGCATGAATACATATTTATATGGACACGAATCTGACTTCCTTATATTGCAGCTGTCTCTTGACTGCTTAAACAAATCTGATCAGATCTTTTCTTAAACCTGGCTTTGATACCATGTTAATTTTAGATCAGAAATGCAATAAGCAGAAAACACAACTCAGAGACAATGAACACAACATTTTACCCTGGGAAAACCCTCCTACTCGAGGGAGAAAAACCCAGCAATAATATTCTCTTTATAAATCAGAAAGATATCAGGGCCTAGAAAGAGCCAAATACAATACAATGGATCTGCACTTGCATATGGTGCAATTTCTTGAATACACAAAATATTTAACTCTTCTGCTTGAGTCAAATCTGCTGCTCTTGAGGGGCGAACTTGCTGCTGAAGATATTCAAATTGGAATAGATGGAGTGAATAACTGAGAGGACTCTATCCTCTTTATATACCAAGCTAGGCACCCTCCTTTCTAGGGCCGACCTAGAAATAAGTATAATTTTGTTTATGAAACAAGAGGCCGACCTGCCTTGATTACATTTTATTTAAGAAAATAGCTCCCGAAGCTACAAAACACTAACAAAAAGAACAAAACCTAAAAACAAATGAAACATAAAATCAAAATGCAATCCTCCCACAGCTTCTCCTGCAATTCAGATATTTCAGTCAGCTCACAGCAACAGCAGGACAAGGACTCTTCAATGTCAAACTCAGTTTCATAGGATACTCCGATTGTCTCCAGATTCTCTTCTCTCTTCAACTCTTGCAATCACTGATAGTTTGCACTCTGCAACAGCACTCAAAAGTGGCAACGATGTCTGCAACAACACTCAACAGTGACCATCATGTTTGCTCGCTAAACACAAAGCTATTGGGATCCCTCACATACTCTTCTAATGGGCGTGACCCTTCTGGTAGTGGATAAATTCAACAAGAGCAATTATGGGAATAGGAAACCAATAAGGCCATGGAGTGTGAATGCTGATATATAGTAATAATAAAAATAAATATATTTGACCCCAAAAAACATATAGTGATGAGTAACATGCCTCAGCCAAGGTCTTAAGATACAGAGCATAAACACTAGACAATCTCTAATAGAAGGCATAAGGCATAAACACATCAAACAACATCTAAGAGAGTTGAGTGGTATATACATGACAAGCTACACCCAAAAGGGCTGAGGCACATAAGTCAACCATTCAGCATTGTGCCTAAATAAGGCAAGTGCGTAAACACACCAAATGACACCTATGTTTTGATGAGAACATAAACACATTAATCTACATTGAGGTCTAAGCTAACAAGCATTCACATTAAAAAAATTATCTTTGAAAGAGAGAGAGAGTAAGAGCCATTATACATTAAATAGCATGAAAAACTGAGCATGTAAGATTCAGATGCAACAAAATTCTTTAAATAAACCAAATGAGTAAAAAGTATTCCACAAGACTTATAATATTTTCAACAATCGTTTAAAAGGGTTTGACATCCACATCAAACCCAAGGGGCTCTATATGAATCTATATGCAATAGTCAAATACAACCAATATGGAGGTTGGTAAAGGAAATCCATAGATGGTTCATGCTGATCCCAAACACAACGGTCGCTGCAAAAATAGACAAGAATGCAGCAATGGACTTTACACCTATACCCAAGAGTGTAATATAATAATTCCAAGACGAGAGTTACTCCAAAACACATTGAATATAATGTGATTTCATGCATCAGTCAATGTATAACTTTACACCATACCCACAGAGGTTTGATACAGCTCATATACATTGAGTCAGATTTTCCCAACAATGGGTCTTGATTGATAATCCAACTCATAGAAGGATGAAAAGAGTAATATGAGTTTCCCAAGGTTGTCACAGTGGCACAATTACAAAACCTTCCATAGAGACAAAAGACCAGCTGAATACTCCATAAACTTGTTGATGTATGCTAGTGTTTTAATTTGTACCTTTTAGTGCGACACAAAATGGAATAATGTGTTAGGTAAAAACCTTTTCTCAAATTTAAGGGGAAACTCTCATTTGAAAAAGTGAAGGAAATGTTATGTTTCCTTAAACTTAAATTTATAAAATACTTAGAACTAGTGTGGATTTGAGTATGCAACACAAACAAATTTAAACTAAATTTTTTTCTATTTGCTCTCAGGCTAGGTACAAGGTGATTCAACACTTTTGCACTAGATGAGATTTTATATTTTCTATTTAATGCAAAAAAGGACATCTATTGACTAATGAACACTTGCACTTTTCAGCTAAACACAGACTGAAAATTATGAATATAATGTGTTTGAATTGAATTAAATACATACATGAATTACTATGAATTAAATATAAAGAGTTGCATATAAAGCTACAAAATTTTCTCTAATAAAGACTGCAATACAAAGTTTGCAATAACAGCCAAATTATCGTTAATTCAATCTAATGGCAAATGACACTTATTTATAATGGTTTACAAAACTTTGCATGCAAAATAAATAGAAAGCGAACTAGAGTTTCTAAGCTAATAATAGTTTGCTTGCACACAAAGCAAGTTCAAAATACAATTTTGTCTGATAAAGTACAATATAAAATCAGAAACAAATTTCTGATAAGATAACTATGACAAACAAATCTCCTAGATGGTGATCCAAAATATCATATGTTTTGAAATAAGAGATCTAATAGGATTACAAGAATTGGAGAACCCTTAGAAAACACATGCAGCAAAAACAGCGGCAGCTAAAAATAGCTACTCGACAACCTTACCTGATGGTCCTGGTGTAGAAGCAACATTTTGGATGCTTTGAAGAAATTCATGATCTTTGGGTTCATCCGGTACCACCACTGAATCCACTAGCACAATTTGCATCTGTAGCACATACCCAACTTTTGATGTTGATGCTTCTAACTTCCTCACCTTGGATATGTCTAACGATTTTGGCCAACTCATACATGCTGCTCAATCTTGTTTTTTCCCAAATTTGTCCTTCATTAATTCTGAAACTCACCCTGCACTTCACTGATATCAACTAAAACACCATTCTCATCAGGAAGCTTACAAGGGATAACAGTCACAAAACAAGAAAATAAGCTCATCTACTTCATTCAACTTATTTTTCTATTCATCCAAAGGAAAATGGTCTCATCAAGCATCCTCATCAAAAATATATATTGCACTGTCCATGTGAATACCTGTTTTTCTTTCAGCTTTGTTAATCCAAGGGTGTTGGTAGGTTTAAGTTTCTTTTTGCAAATTGTTCATAAATTGGAATCTTATTGCCCACACCTTTTTTCATAAATGATAATTGGATTGATGTAGGGCAGCAGCTGAAATGTTTGAGTTTATGTCGGAATAATGATTTTTCTCCTCCAAATCTGGTGGCCAGTTTGGATGATGCAAATAGATCAAATCTGTACTCTATGATACATGGAAAAATCATCAAACATTCTGATAATTCACCTAAAATCCTCAATCATGCTTTGGCAACAAAAGATGGCATTTACCTGCAGAAACACTGTAGCGCCACTGTAGCAACATTATAGCAAACTGAAAATATCTCCAAATTCCTCACGAATCAGCACAATTCTGATTCCTGGATAGAATCACCCAAGATTGGAAGCAAGGGGTTTCGTCCTTGATCTCAAAGGTGTTAGTTTTATGATCAGATTTAATGCACAGAAAATTAATTCAAAATTCAACACAATAACACAGCAGATACCCTGGGAAAACCCTCCACTTGAGGGAGAAAAACCCAGCAACAATATATCACTTATACATTGAATCACAAAGAGAAACTCCTTTACAATAGAGGTCGATAATGAGGCCAAGAATATGCACCACAAACTGATACAATCTCAGATATAATCAGATGCAACTCGCTGAAGATGAATCTCAGCCTTCAACAATGTCGAACTGCTCTTGTATATGAACTCGATCTGCCTTGTAGATGAACTCACACTTGAGATGAATAACAATGGAATGAATCGATAATGAAACAATGAGATATCACCAAGTATATATACAATGTGATGGAGGAAGACGTGACCTTTCAAAAACAAGAAGTCAGTCACCAAAGAATGTCTTTTGAAAAATCGCATCCCAAAGAAGCATGAGGTCGGCCTCATTAAAAATACAACTCCTCATTAAATTATGCCTCTTCATAATTAAATATAATTAATATCGATCATGCCTCTTCATCAAAACGATGGCTTTATAAATTAAATAGCTTTTGCTATTATTTAATTTATCAAATCGGCTGGAAGTAATTGACCGACGCTGTATGAACATCAACAAAAGGTGGAATCCAAAAAGGTTTTAAGTATTAGCATTTAAAAATACTTTTTATTTTTATTTTAGTACTAGTGTTTTAAAAAAAACACCATTTATTTTAATTATAATAATATTGTTAAGTTGCCCTAAAAATTATAAATTAATATAAATAATATCATTAATTATATTAGTTTGAAAAAGGGGACATGACACCCCTAAATCGGTCCGAGTTAACTTAAAGTCTGTTGGCTCAACATTCTATGTGGTTTTCTCTTTTGGAGTTATAGCAATCTACATAACCAAATGACCGTCTGTAGTTCTCTTCACCTTAGACTCTCTTGGGACTTTTGGGTTTTGATTTTGAAATGATGGATGAAAGTGTAGCAAAGCTAATTTGATAAGAAGATTGGAATTTTTTCTTTCTAACTATCATGGATTTCATCTGCTTTGGTGCTTCTTTTCTTTCATCTTGCATTATTTAGGAACTTGTAATGGGAGAAGGGATTGCAATGATTTGGGGTAATTTGATAGAAGCAATAGTATGAATAGGAGATAATGAAATTTAAGAACAAGGTGATGGAATGGGAGTAGGAAAAAATGAGATGAGATATACTTGAGGAAGCTCTGAAATCTGATCCTTATCCTTTGCCGTTCTTGAGGCTTTCTCAGCCATTTTTGTTTGCAAGAAAAATCTACTTCAGCTGAAGATAACCTTGGCCCTTTCTTGATTCAAAGTACTTTCCTTGTTAGCCAATTTACTAAATGAAGCTAGGGGAGTTTGATCTATGTTGGCTGTCATAAAATGAGGAGATAAATTTTTGGATTCAGAATCCAAAAGATCTTTAGGAATGTCCTCCATAGTTAAATTAACAGACTATCTAATAATCATCCAACTATACTCTCTCCATTGGACTTCAAATTCATCTTCACAGTTAGCCCAATA
>VDFB02326081.1:0-12913 GCA_007258455.2 Sequoia sempervirens
TTTTTGGAAGAATAGGGATGGTATACTATTGTTATGTCTAGATGAATCACAAGCTAGGCATGTCCTAAGTGAAATACATGAAGGGTTTTGTGGAGGACATTACTCAATCAAGACAACTGCGCATAAAATTCTCAGGGAAGGTTACTACTGGCCGAAGGTTTTTAATGATTCTTTTACATATGTAAGAAAGTGTGAAGCCTACCAAAAATTCTCTAGAAAACTGAAGTATCAGGGAGCTTTTCCACTTTGACCGTTGCAGGTTGATGCCCCTTTTCATCAATGGGGGATTGATTTCATTGGAGAGATACAAGAAAAATCAAGTGGTGGATATAGTTGGATATTGGTGGCCACTGATTATTTTACCAAATGGGTAGAGGCGATCCCAACTAAACAGGCTACAAGTAAGGTGGTGACACAGTTCCTAATGGATAATATCATTACTAGATTTGGTACACCACTGAGGTTGATCACTGACAACGGGATGTGTTTCAGATTAGATGAATTCAGAAATTTCTGTAGTACATATGGTATTACTATTTCTTATGCAGCTCCCTATCATCCATAGGTTAATGGTCAAGCAGAATCTAGCAATAAGAGTCTTCTGAAGATTATAAGGAGGATGTTAGGTCAGAACAAGAAAGCTTGGGATTCAAAATTAAAACTGGCTAGTTTGGGTGATAGGATTACAGTAAAAAAGGTAATTGGAAAATCTCCATTTGAATTGGTGTATGGTACACAAGCCAGGATGCCTTTGCAGAATTTGTTACCAGTCTACAAGTTTGTCCTTCAGGAAGATTTGGATATTCTAGAACCTATGGAGGAAAGAATGGAGCAGCTAGCTGAACTTGATGAAATAAGGAGAGTTGCCCAAAACCAAAACGTGAAATTACAGACACAGATGAAGTATCTATTTGATAAAAAGGTGAAGGATAGAAAATTTGGAGAAAGTGATTTGGTATTGATGTGGAACGCTAGGTGTCAGGAGAAGGGCAAGCATGGAAATTTTGAATCCTTGTGGCTGGGACCTTTTGTGGTTATTGGAAATAAGGGTGAAGACTCATATTATCTATAGAATATGGTTGGTGAAGAGCAGGAGTTTCCCGTGCATGGGAAATTTCTGAAACATTTTTTCTCTTGAGTAACACAGAGGATTAAGGGTTGCCAGTGCATGGACAACTCTTGATGATCCTCTTTAAAATTCTTTTCCATGCACAGTAGTTTAGTAAATAAAAGGAACAAGACTTGCCAGTACATGGACAATCCTGATTTTCCTTCTTTCAAAATAATTCTTTTTCCATGTACAGTAGTATAGGGTCACTCTCATTTCCATTCATTCCATCATGCTCCTATGACCCATCACCTTGAGTTTGGTTTGCTCATCCAGAAATATGGATCCTTGCAATGATCTTACTATCATTCATCCCCAGACGGAGCCACTGTTAGAACTGTAAAATTTTGAATTTTTACATTCAATTGCACTCATGAGTTTCCAAAATAAGTCCTCATCATAAGCATAAAATTCCTTCCTCATGGCGTCTCGCTCATATTTTGTCATATGATCCATTGGAATTCATCTAGTCCTTTATATTTCATTGTATTACCCATATCGACATGACAGGGTGAGGGTCTCCCCGACCCATATTTTTACTAATGTATACTTGTTGCAGATTTTTGGCAGGACACATCTTTTGTTTCAGCGACAGAAAAGTCATATCGGCAAGATAGTTGTTATCGGTATGAATCATAGCAAACTCATGTATGTCTCACCGACTAGCGCATGGAGTGATGTGTTTTCCAAACGAAAGACTATCGGAGTGAGGTCTTGTCAAAGGCAGTAGCTCTTGTCAATAAGGTGTAAGGGAGTTTTGTCAAAAAGCTATCGGGAAGAAGTCATGTAGTCTTTCCAACTCAAATGTCACACCGATAGAGAATTGCATCGGCGAGAGAAGAAGTATTTGGCGTGAGTTCCGCTGAAAATTGAGGGTTACACCGAAGGAATACTTTGGGGAGAGTCTCACCGAATTGAGTAATTTGGAGGAGTGGGTTCGGCGAGACATTCAACATCCGTATGAGTCTTTTCAAAGATCAATAGGTCTTGTCGATGAAATTTATTTCATCGGTAAGATTAGTTTCATTGGTGGGAGAATAATATTGTCACGGTGACAAGAAGTGAACTTAAGGAAACTTTCGGCAAGACATAAGTATCTATGAGACGTCTCCTCGACTCTAAAGGTCACAACAAAACACAAGGAGCCAAAGGATGATTGTCGGTGAGACATTGGCCTTCAGTGTGACTATAGGATGCTACGGCGAAAAATCTAATGAACATTGCAAAATAGATTTCGCCCCATATTTGAAATTTTCTCACCGACAAGACACTTGATGTGACAGTGCCAGTTTCAAATAACTCTTCATACGTTCTTCAGCTGACACATTAATGGCGCACAGAGATTATTTGGATCATCTTGCTAAAACTCACTTGTGGCTAAATAGAGCTTAATTATCTTCTATCTTTTTGTTATGTAAATATTATATTTCCGATTTCTGAACGGACGTGTCTTTTCGTATTCTCAATGTATAAATATCCGTTTTAGAAATGAAATTAAGGAGTGATAAGTAGAATAGGATAGAGGATAGAAAATATACAGTGTAATACAATGTTTTGCCAATATGAGACTATCTTGCATGTGTAAAATCATGGAGATATCAATTGAAATCTAATAATATGGTGCAGTTGTTTCTGGTATTGTTTGTTTTATGGTGTTCGTTGAAAGCATTATTGAAGTTGTCTCCAGTATGGTGTTTTCTGGTTATTTAAATTGGTGTAACAAGATTATATCCAGTTTGTCAGTGCACATTTGCTACATCTTTATGGTCAATTGATTGGTTCTTTCCAGTAAAGATTAAATCCTTTAAATTGATCATAGTAATTAGAGAATGTCAATTGGATCAATAAGAAGAATTTGATGATCATAACCTTGCATGTTTATACAAGTTATAAACTAAATCAAATGCTAAACAACTCGAATTTCTGCCTGAATGAAGTACTTGTTTCATATTTCTCTTGACTCTGCATGCCCAATAAGGCACTAGTCTCTGTGTTTCATCATTCAGTTTTATTCAATCCTTTTTACATCTGTTAACTAAGTGTATTAGGATTTAGATTTGGATATTGGTATACAATTTATACCAAATTTGATTTTATTTGTCCATTTTTCATCTGCCATCGTGGACAAATCACTGTAAGAGAGAAGATAAAAGGTCAAGTCTGCATAATTCATATAGGTACACCCGCCTAGGTTTAGCAACACCTGAAGAGTAGAAGGTTTAAGCCACTAAAACCTTGTCTGTTACCCTAAAATGTATCAAGAGATTGGCAGCCTCTTGAGGTACCCTTTTACCTGTGTTTTTGAGAGCTAATAGAAGGCTATGAAGAATGAGAGATGCCTATATATGGAGGGAAGGCACGATGAGTGAAAGGCTCTGGACACAGGGGCTGGGAACTGGTGAGATGAAAGGCATTGGGACTTTGGGAGCAGGAAGCCAGAGCCTGGGCAGGTGAGTGCAGGAGGAGGGCCAGAAGATAAACTGGGAAGGGACAGAAATTTGAGACCAGGGAGGCAGGGTTTCTCGGCTTCATTGCCAGAATTGGGCATCTGAGCAAGATTTAATTATTACAATCATAATGAATTTTACCAAATTAAAACAAACTGAAAGCGCGAAGAAGACGTGATTGCCGGAAATTTGCCGGGCGTGGCGCCGAGCTGGCATCAGATGAGATCTGGCAAATTGCTTTTCGGCATGGAATTGAAACAATACTTTCGGTACGCGCTGAGAGCATAAACTCGAAACAGGAGCAAAAGGAGGATAGGAGCGAAGTATAACAGAAGCGAGAGAATCTACCCTAACCAAACTCAATCAAAATAATAAAAGAATCTGCGGCATCAAAAGAATGCGTTCGAAGTCGTCGAAAATCCGGAAAGCCAAATTATATAGGGGAAGAGATTCAAATGAATTTGCAGGAAGATGCTATAGATGTGGTGAGTTTGGTCACCTTTCTTTTAAGTGTCCTAACAAGTTTAGTGCTCCTGCAAGTGGAAATGAAAGAAAAGGTGATAAAAGAGTTCAATATGTGCAAGGGGATGAAGAAGAGAGTGTGAGTTCATCAAGCAGACCTATAGATCCGGAGGTAGGAGAGGCACTCATGATAAGGACCTTGTTGCAAGGACAAAAAGAAGAAGACTTGAGCCAAAGGAGTCTATTCAAAACCTCAAGTAAATGCAAAGGTAAAGTGTGTCAAGTTGTAATTGATTCTGGTTCTCAAGATAGCATGGTGTCTAGGGAGATGGTAGATAAGTTGAGTTTAGAAAATATTCCTTATGTAGCATGCTACAAGGTTTCTTGGGTGAATGATAGCCAAATTTTAGTGGTGAATGAGCAAGCTTATGTGGATTTCTAGATTAGGGAGTACAAGGATAGAGTCCTATGTGATATATTGCCAATGGATTGTTGCCATCTGCTCTTGGGAAGGCCGTGGAAATTTGATAGGAAGTCTATGTATGATGGTTAGGAAAATACCTACACCATTTGGAAGGATGATCAAAGTTACAAACTGGCTCCTTTGCAGGGAAAAGAGAAGGATAAAGGCAAGTCTAAGGTGGTAATTTTTGGCAAGAAGGAGCCTTTAAGGCTTGAGAACAGTAAGTATGATGTTTTTTCTGATTTGAAGCAGGGTTGTGGCATTAAGACAACAAGAGAAGCATCTCCAAATAATGCTATGACAATAACAAGTTTAGTTTTGCAAAGGGCAGAGAAGGAACCCATGCCTAAACCTGATTTGGTTAAGGTGGATGATAAAGAAACAGCGAGGAGTTTGGTTTTGTACAAAAAGGAAGATAAATTGGGGTTGGATGTAAGCAAGATGAATGGAGACAAAAGTGAGAGGTCTGTGGATAAGTATATGAGGTAGGGAGAATTCATTGTGGGGACCATAGTGTGCCCTATTAACAAGAGTAATGTTGCAATGCAAGTGGAGTTTGTTGATGTAGGGGTTGGAAAGGACAATAATGTCATGATGCATGGTGATGGTGGAGTGAAAGGTCTGATGAAAGTAAGAAAAGGACAATGTGAACAAAGAGACAAAAGTCTGACAACAATAGAGGTAAAATATAGTATGCAAGGAATGGTGGGAAAACACAAGTGTACAGAGGGAAACAAGAGGATGGCAGATAAAGATAAGACTACTGACTATTTGTTTGCAAGAGAAGGTACAAGGAAGACCTCAGAATTTGGTCTAGGTACAAGGGAAAAGCATATATCAGACTTGAAGAAGGCAATGAGGGAAAAGCTAAGTACAAAAACATTCCAAGCAACATGGCAGATCATGGGATCATAGTATCTCAACCACATGAAGGAGATTGCACATTGGCAGGTGCATGTAGCAACAATGAGGAGACAAAGAACAAGTTTCTACTCTTGGGGCAAGAGTCTTTTTTATGGAGGGGTGTATGGTGTAGGAGCACCTACACCTTGTGAAAGGTTGAAGTTTGATGGGCATCAAGGGAGTCAATATGGTGTGTCTAGGTTTATGTAGGAGTGTTTGTGTTTATTTAAGTTCAATAAGGTCTAAAAAGATCGACCTAATGTAAAAGATTATGAGTCTTTTGGTGGAATATGTTATTTGGTTGAATATGTCAAATGGCTTCATAAATCAAAGCCTTACGTAATCATGTGTTTTGAGGAATATGGGGAGTAGAGTCTTAAGTATATGTGAATAAGGTTTTTTGGGATTATTCTAGGTGTTTTTGGTCGTTTTATAGTCACTTGGGGTCATAATGTAAGAATTTCAAAATGTATTGCAATGATGTTAACAAATTGGGAAATCCATGTGAAATTTCACCCAATGGTCATAAAAAAGATTTAAAAGGTAGTTGGCAGTTAGTTGGTCAGTGGTTTTGAGGCAGAGAACCTTTAAGAAGGTAAAGGGAAGTCATTTGTAACGTTGGCAAGGAGAAGAAATAAAGAAAACAATCATATTCTCTGTTATTTCTCAGAAATTATGTGTTTTGTTCCTTTCTCTAACCTTGTACGAGTCCGTACAGGTATATTATGGTCTGATATTTGTAGCATTTGAGAATATGTGTTTTTATTGTCTATTGCTAGTGTTTTGAAGGTCCATTTAATACTTTTGTGAAAGAAATTTGCAAGGAACAGTGACTACCCATTTTCCTGAATCAAGGGTTTTGGAGGAGATTAAATGGGGAATTAACCAATCCACCTACTATCATTACTCTGTTGCTCGGTGGATTGGTCTGTAATATGGTAGGTTAAGTGTCTCAATGCCAGCAGCAGGGGATTCTTCATTCCATTCCATCCATTCCATCCATGTTCCATTCCGGTCCATCCTTCCTTCCTTCCATTCCATTCTTCCATTATTCATTTCCTTCTTTACAATGGGTGCTTGAAACCCTGGGGTTTCTAGGCTGCAAGGTTTGTAGGATTTGGAGATAAAACAAGATCTTGGGGTTCTAAAACTTGGAAAATCCTAAGTTTTGATGCCTTTTCTAATACTGTTTCATGTTATCTTGGGTTGGTGGTGAGTTTTTAGAGGGGTTCCTTTGAAAAAAAGGGCTAATTGGGGCTTCAAAACAACAAGAAAGGCCATTTTGGAAGAGATGTTCTGAAGGAATCTTGGGCACTTGTTGGATATGTTGTGTGTCTCAAAAATGGGTATCTGAATCACCTGTGCATTGGTTAAGTCCTATGGAAATTTTTTGAGTTAAGGCTTGAAAACTGGGTTCCCACTACTACTAGAGTTGAAGGGTGAAATTGGGAAATTATGTTTCTGATGATTGTTGAACTTGGAGGACTGATTGAATTGCTTTATATGATCATTTTAATATTGTTAGATGCCTCTTGAAAGAAAATTATCAATTATTTTGAGATTGAGTTGTTTGGGTCTGCATCACTTGATCACCTTATGTTGTTTTGCATAGGGCTTGTTTAAAAGCTGACAGTGATGCCGCCAAGGCTTGAAGAAGAGAAGAAGAAAAGTACTCTCAGGGCCCCTCTTCTTCCTCTTCCATTGTCCAACCTAATGCTTCCTCTCACCCTGTTGTGGCTCCATCAAATTTTGTTCTGCATTTGCGAGAGAATCCTATGGTGCCTGCTGGGCAAAAGCCCAAGCGTCCTGCGTTCAAACTTCCTATTCTACCCATGGAGCCTAGGCCCATTCGATATGGTAGAAGGAAGGGTCTTTGTGGGGAATCCTCTATGTCTCGGCCTCCGTAGCCTCCCAACGCTTCTACTCCCAAAGCAGTAAACGGGAAGAGGCTCGCTACTGAGGCATTAGAGCCAACTCCCCCTGTTGTTTCTCAATCTCTTCCTCTTGCTCCCGTTTAGGAGCCTATCCCTGTGCCGAAAATGGTTATAGTGGACACTCCCATGGCTAAGAAAGCCTTCTGTCCCTTTGCAGCTCCCGATCTCTAGCTCGAAGAGTCGTAGAAACCACCTTGCGTGTGAGTGCAAGCGTTGGTGAAAGGCTCTCATAGTTGAGCAGGCTGATTTGCAGAAGAAGGAAGAGGAGTTGACCGCCCCTATTTTAGGGCCTCCTAATGCGTCCTCCTCTCTCCTCACCTCTGCTTTCGTTCAATCTAGTTCAGTCTCGCTTTTGGCTCCCACTATGAGTATGAATGTGCCTAACCCTAAAAAGGTGCAGGTGTTCATCGCTCCTTCAGTTGAGTTGCCCTTCTTGTTGTCCTTTGTGCCTCTCACCTCATCTATGGGGAGTTCACATCCCTTGATGAAGCAGAAGGTGGAGGTTGTCCCTTCCAGCAATGGAGGGCATAAGAGGAACCCACCCTCTCTGAAGAGTGGTCTTGTGCTAGCTTGTGTTGTCCTTAGTGACGAAACCAGTTTCAGATTCCCCTGAGTTTGTCACCTCTCTCGAGTCATTCGGTGAGCCAAGCGGTGAACCTCGGGCACAACCTTCTCTGTCTGCTGAGGTACGACATGACACTCCAGTAAAGTGCATGTTTAACTCTTTGGATGAAGTTCTAGCCTTGTCAGCAATCTTCACAAAATCACTGACCATAACTCCACAAGAGCCTAGTGGAGAAGACCTTGTGGGACCTTCTTCCTTAGCTCTTGTTGTGGGAGGGTCGGAAGCTCCTCCTCTTAACATTCCACCACTATAGGCTCATCCTCCTTCCCCTTACAATGATCTAGATTGGGAAGCGGATGACCTCTTGGTTGATGAGTGGTAGGGGGATGCCTCTTCTTTATCTTTATATTAGATGTGTATGTGTGTGTTGTGATGTGTTCCCTTGTAATCGTGCTATGTGTTTCTGGATGACCCTTGTCACCCTTGTTGGTGCTTGGATATAGGAGTGATTTTGTGTCACTTGAACCTTATTCCTATCTATATCATCATTCTTGTGTTTGTATGTTTTATTTTTGAGGAAGAGTTATGGGGGCGATGCAAAGTGTTGCAGGGGCATTTTAGGCTTTGGCCCATGTGCGACCCAATTTTTTTTGCTTTCACTTTTCTTCTCATGCATTCTTCATGAGTGCATTTATAATAGAGGGGTTGATGTAGTTTCATTTATATACTATGATTATACTTATGCTATATTCATAGGTAATCTAACCACGAAATGCTCCAGGTCTTGTGTCTGTATTGTTATCTTACGGCTCCTTTATCTCCTCTCTTCTTTTCTTAGAGTTGTCCATTTTCATATGTAAATAATGCCATTTCTGCGGCTTGCTTTGATTTTCAAAGCGCATTCGTTTCCATGAATCTTTCTTTTCTTGAGAATCTTTGCAAGCTTTTCTCAGAATTCAGCATTTTTGACTTGGGCCCCTAATGGAATATGTTTTCCTTCATCATAGTTTTAACCAAGAAAGAACTTAGGAACTTTCCTTCGAGGTGGGAGTAGTCTTGACCTTCCCCTCGCAAGGGAGCATTTTCTTCCTTTCAAATTCCTTGATGAAGTGAACATTTTTCGAAAGGATTCCTTGATGATGAATTGATTTGAGGAAAAACATCTCTTTTGCACTTTCAAACAACGTGTCCCTTGAGTGGACCCCTCTTCACGTTGGGTTCCCGAGGGACCCCTTTGAAAGCCTCCTGACTTATTGATGGTCTGCGTGGTTGTTCGCTTATTTTCTTGTGTGACTTCTTTATATTTCCTGGCATGTTTTATTTGCGGGTAAATATGCCGCTTTGCAAGTGCGCCTGTGAAGCCGCTATCAGTCTCTACAGAGTCCCTTTCATCTGGGTTTCCTCCATGTGAGAGATCTTGGGGGTTGCCTCCTTGCGGGTCTGCGGGCCTGTAAGGCGCTTACTTTTTTGGGCTTCCTCCATGTGAGAGATCTTGGAGGTCACCTCCTTTCGGGTCTGTGGGCCTGTAAGGCGCTTACTTTTTTGGGCTTCTTCCATGTGAGAGATCTTGGAGGTCGCCTCCTTGCGGGTTTGTGTGCCTGTAAGGAACTTACTTTTCTGGGCTTCCTCCACGCGAGTGATCTTGGGGGTTGCCTCCTTGCAAGTTTGTAGTCCTGTGAGGCGCTTACTTCTTGGGGCTTCACAGCCTTCATGTAGAGATCTGGGAGTTGCCTCCTTCTGCCAGAGTGCAGACGTAGAGGCCTTTCATCCCTCTGAGGATTTGTCCTTGTTGGTTTGGGGGTCTGCATCCTTGCTTGGGAGTGCAGTTTGTAGAAAGGGCAGCTTTCATCCCCTCTGAGGTTGTCATTGTTAGTCCTAAGAGACATCTTGGTGTACTTTGTGGAAACTTCCCTTAGTTAGCGGGGCTATGGAGTTTTGTTAGAAACTCTCGGGGGGAGTACTTGTGAGTCCATACGCGCTGCTTTACTGGTTGCCTACTGGATCATAGTCGCCGCCTCTGCGGTTCCGGTGCATAAATTTCAGTAACCTTACTAACCGCCCGATCTGCGCCTACTGGAAAGCGCTCCTTCGATTATTTGTGCTGCGCTAAAGTGGGGAAAAATTAACCATAGAGCCGATTTTACCCCTTACACTTCCGGAATTTTACTGCTTCATGCATCCTCACGCCTTAGAAATCAAAGGCGATTCCATCGCCCAGAAATGAAGCGGCATCACATCAAAATGGTGAGGAATATTTATCTCCGGGATGCTGCGATGTGGCGGTAGCTGACGTCTGCGTAAAGCATACGCATGCCGGATTCCGTCAGCAAAGTTGGCGAGTGTTAGCTGCTCCCGATTTTCCCAGGGATGATTTGTAACATCCCTCTTCGACCAACTGACTTGAAAATGTCTTATTCTCCATCATTCTCCTTCAAATTCATTTATCCTTCACTCAATCAATCCTTTTTACACATCTCTCTAGAAATCTACACACATTCTCAAGCCATCTCTTAGCATTTCTAGCATTCACTTCACTCTCAAGCAACATTTTCAACACTCCATTTCAACAACAACACTCCATCAACTCCACATAGCAAGTGTGAAACAAGCCATTGAAGTGTGGGCTTGGAGTCTTGTGAGACCTCCTTTCATTGCAGTTGCGGTTGTGGTGACCTTGCCAAGTCCATATTTTCCTCCATTGGCTAGTGAGCTTTTGGGTGGAGGTGGTAACATTTCACTTCTCTCCTTTGTGATTTGATTGAGTAGCATTGTATTGTTTTGTAGTGTGTATTGCTCTCTCTTCTTTCCTTTATCAGATATTTCTACTTCATTGCTTTTTGGTTGTCCGTGGAGGTGAAATCACCAAAATGGGGGTCTGACTGAGGCAGACCCCTATACAACCCCAACAATTTTCCCTCTTGCTTGTGTGTAAGTGAAAGTACGTGTGGAGCTAGTTGGCGAACATGCGCTTTTGTGAGATTATCTTCATCACCTTACCTTTTATCTACCTGCTTTATCATCTTCATCTTTATCTTTCCTACTTTATTATTTTGTTTTTCCTGTTGAAACCCACTAGCCAAGCTATTAGTTAGTTTTTAGGTAGTTTTTATTGTGTTCACTATTTTCTGATCGTACGGATGCCAGTGCGCCCGAGGGACACCAACGCACCACACTGTCATCCTAGAACTACGTTGTTGTCCTCGGATAGAGAGTTGTCTGAGACACAGTACTGACTCTAAAAACCAACTCACCTAGCCCAAACCTAAGTTTGAGATCTGCAAAGTGATAGAAGTACATTATAGTGCTCATCATTCTTGATCCTTGTAATAAAACACCTTTTAGAGTGAGGTAAGTTAGGGAAGCCCTTCGCTCTCAGCTCTACATGACCTGGAGCCTTAACGTGGTTGGTCCCCCTCTCTTACAGAAGTGTTGTGTTAACCAAGTCAAGTACCATGTTTTGAGGTTGCCTAGTCAAAAAGGATTGTTCAAAGGCCGTTGAATGTTAAGGGTTTGATCTAGTCTTAAATGTCCATCTCGATAGTAGAATGATTTCAAAATGCACATACCATCCATGAAGAATTGTAATGCAAGGCACATAATGCAACATTTCAATCCTGAAAGAAACCTAGTTGGAAAATAAATGTCGATAAGCATACTTCACACATTTAGGTGCAAAGATGGAGGTCGTGCAGTTGTTGATGGTGCATTAGATTTGGATGGTTGATGTAGAGCTTCTACAAACTACTTGTGTCCATAGTGCACAAGGGGCTTGATATTTCCAAGCAATTCTTGTGCGCGGCAAGCGAAATGAGAAGCCAAAAAAGGATGCCATAGGTTTGAGATAGAGTATTGAAACTTGTAACACCCTTCACTAGAATAATGTTCCCAAATGGTTTGTTGTTGTAGACTAGCCAGATGAAAAAGAAACAATACACAAAAGTGACTTGAAATATGTATTTTTGGTTTGGATGTCAAAGATCTACTAGTGTTGAGGCCATGTGGGAGGCTCCATAAGTGAGTCATTGGGCATGATGCAAACCATGGAAAACTTGAAACAAATGCATTCCCTCCAACGTATTTACAAAACTGCAACGTCCCTTCAAATGGGTCTCGGGCCTTTGCAAAAACTTGCAATAAAAAATAAACCACGCATTGGGGAAGGAGGTGTAATTCTGGAAACCCCGCAAAACAAATTGACCTCCAAAAAAATTCCAAACCAGAGAGAAATCACACAAATAATATTTTTTCTTTTGCAATTATTTTTTTTCTATTGGTACGAAATTTTGTACAAGGACGATTGTATAATAGCCGGTGGGGCAACAAAACTTGAAAAATAAATAAATAAAGTTGTCGTTTTTGATGAAATGAAAGGCATTTTTTCATTTTTGGAGCCTTATGAACTCAACGTTGATGTTTGTTTGGCTCCACGATGCATCATTGATAGGGATTAGTGTTGGATTCACCAAAAATCAAGAAGGAACTTGTGATTTAGTGCTATGTTGGAGTAACAAACACTGAATGCAAAATTCAAGAACTCCCTCAAAAGAATTCAAGCACAATAAATTAGTCAAAAACTATCATAAAACATGTGAATGTACAATGATCTCTCCTTGTATATGTAAGCCAAGGAGAAAGTAGGAAGGTGAAACAAAAACCTGACTAACCCTCCAAGAGATGTGACACATGTATAACACTTGGGACAAGTGTGAGTGCATGTGCCATGTGTCTATAAGGCAAGACAACTAAACCACTAAGTGAACTTAAGCTAGTGTGAATAAATCTACTAGGTCTAGGAACTAAATAAATGGTCACTACATGTATGAAAGAAATTTTCACACTAACAAATGGTAAATGAATATTGGTTAATTAAATTTAAGGAATTCATGAATTTAAAGATTTTATTGGGAGTATTAATTTTTTTCAAATTTATTATTGAAAAATGTTTCTATACAACACTTTTGTTGAGGTATATAGTTATGCTTTGCTTTGTTTAGGCTGCTAAAGGATTTGTTTGGGTCTTGTGTCCTTGTT
>VDFB02326082.1:0-23086 GCA_007258455.2 Sequoia sempervirens
TTTGAATAAATGGTTGGTTAAGGATTGTCCCTTAATTTATTTTTGTGTGAAAATTTTAAGATCAAACTTAGCTAACATCATAACCCATTTTGCGAGGTGTCCTAATAAATCAGTTTTGTTAAAGAGATGTTTTAAGGGATCAAACTTGGTTACCACCTACACTTCGACATTAAGCAAGTAATGTATCAACTTACTAGTGTCAAACACAAGAGCTAAGCATTGTCTCTCTAAAGGAGTGTATTGGGTTTTGTAATCAATTAATGTTCGACTAATGTAGTAAACATGATGCTCTTTATCATCTTTAGCTTTCTGATCCAACATTTTTGCGAGAGCAAGGGTTGATGCTAATATATAAAGAATAAAAGGTTTACCTTGAATTGTTGGTTGTAGTATTGGAAGATTAGAGAGGTATTCAATTAATTCTTGAAACACTTTTTGACATTCTTCATTCCACTTAAAGTCCAGTTCCTTTTTAAGAAGAGTGAAAGATAAGGTTTGATCTGCCAATGATGCAACAAAATGGTGAATAGCTTAAACCTTTCATTGCAAGCTATGTAAGTATGATATATCACTAGGAGGTGGCATGTTTATGATAGCATCAATTTTCTTTGTTTCAACATCAATTCCTCTATTTGAAATGATAAATTGTAAGAGTTTTCCACTCTCAACTCCAAAGACACATTTTTTTGGATAAAAGGCTAGATCCTATAGATATATATTAATAATTGAATTATAAAGGATTACATATAGGCCAGAATTATAGTACTGGTATTGAGATATCTGAAACATAAAGAATTTAATCTCATATTGTACTTGCAAATGCGTTCAAAGATTTGTCAAAGGAATTTAACATTGTCTTCATGAGTCATAGATTTTGCTGAGATGTCATCAACATAGTCTTCCAATATTTTGTGAATGTAATCATGAAATATCAAAGTCATAGCTTGTTTATATGTTGCATTGGCATTCTTTAATCCAAAAGGCATTACAACCCAACAAAATTTTCCCAAGGTGTTGTAAAGGTTATCTTATATGGATCTTGAGGATTAATGTAAATATGATTATAGCCTAAGAAACCATCCATGAATGAAAAGAGAGCATGGCATGCAGTGGAATCAACTATCATATCAATATTAGGAAGGGGAAAGTCATCTTTTAAAGATTCTTTGTTCAAGTCTCTAAAGTCGGTACACATCCTAATATGATTATTGGGTTTAGCCACCACTACAATGTTTGAGATCCATGGTGAATAATCGATAGGTCGTATAAAGCCAGCTTCAAGGAGTTTTTCAATCTCCACTTTACCCAACAAAGATATCTTAGGGTTCATCTTTCTTATTTTTTGTCTTACCGGTTTAGCACTTTCTTCAAGAACTATGTTGTGTGTCACAATCTTAGGATCTATGCCAGGCATATCCAAATAAGTACAAGCAAAGATTTCATGAAAATCTTGTAACAACATTGCATGATTCTCTTGTTCTTCCCAATCAAGGAATTTCCCTATTTGAATTACTTTATCCTCTTTAGATGTGTCCATTGGTATGTTGATTGTGTCTCCAAAAAGCAATGCACTTTTTTCATCTAATGGTTCTTCTTCTTCTTTTTCTCCATTGTTACTTATCTCCTTATCAATAATGTCACAACCTTGTTGTGCACTATTATCACCGAAGGTTCCTAGAAATTTCTTTATACTTTTATCACTTAGAAAATATTTAAGATTCAACTCTTTCCTTGTTGTATCTATCAATTCAGGATGTTTCAATGTAAGAGTTGTTTTAGGAATGTGCTTCAAGATATGATTGATGCTAAGTGAAGGCTTTTGTGATGCTTTTGAAGGAAAATATCCAAGACCTCTTGTGTAGTCTTGTTGGTAGGGTTCTATAGGAACATGAATGCCTTATTCATTTTTGCCACATCCTTTTCCACTATAGCCCAGTTGTTTCATAAGCTCATAACCTTTTTGGACATATAGTTTCTTCATTTTCTTCATTTCTTTTGGATTCAGTGGTGGACCTCATAATTATTTGTATCAAAATCAGTTGTGTAATTGTTGCACGTTGACGATTCACCTTGTGTAAGCTCTTGTTGTGTTGACATATTGTTTTCCCTTTTTGTTCTTCATTATTGTTGTTGATGTTGTATTCTCCCAAGAATGAAGGTGTGAAATCCAACGAACCCGAATCATCTTCCAATAATTTCAATGTTGTTTCAATCGCTTGTTTTGTAGTTTTTAGGGGCTCTATCTTCGAGGTTGGAATTAATGTTTTTAGAGGAATTGGTGTTCCTTTTTCTACTTGTAAGCAAATTTTAGGCTCAAAATCAATTTCCAATTTTTACACTTTATTATTGTAAACATACTTCATTATGCGGTGAATAGTTGAAGGCACAACATTCATCTCATGAATCCATAGTCTTCCTAAAAGAAGGTTATACGAAAGTTCATTAGGCATAACATGAATAGGATTTTGTAAGGTTTCCTTTCCAATTGTAAGGTAAAGTGATCACTCCATGCAGTTGCTTTCCTATGTTGTTAAATCCTTGAATTGATAAGGAATAGGGTTGGATTTGTGACTTGTCTATGTGAAGTTTATCCAAAAGAGTTACACTACACACGTTAAGAGTTGAACCATTATCAACAAGGGTACACTTAATCCCTAGCATCTTGTGGATAGATATTATCATGAATGCTTCATTTTTCTTTCTCACTTCCAAGGGAGGTAACTCATTTTTGTGAAAGGTAATATTGATGTTAACCACATTCTTTCCCTGAATGAGAGTTGCTACATCAATTGGATTTGCACTAAAGGGAACCAAAACTTTTTGCAAAGATGTTTGAAGCATGGTGTGGTAACTAGGTGAAGTTTGAATAAGATCCCATAAGGGAATCTTAGCGGCAATATTCTTAACTTGGTCAACAAGATCATACTCCTTTCCACTATGTGATGGTAAACAAGGAACACTAGGCAATATAGGATTGGGAAATGGTAAGGAAACAATATTAGGTTGAGGTTTTCCATTATTCCTTGTGTTATATGCATGAGCAATGGCATTATAACTCAACTGTTGTGACACATTTTTCTTAGGTGATTCAAGGATAAGGACAGGTTTGTTTGTAGGTTGAGGTTGAATGACATTTACTTCTCTTTGTTTAGGTTTGTTTGAACAAGCCTTAGTGGATGATCCTTGTGATATGAAGTCCTCAAGAGCTTAATCTAACATATCGAATTCATCACTACTAAAAGGCTTGAGGGTTATGCTAACTTGGAAAAATGGTTTTGACATACTAACCATAAATGTATGCTTGTTTAGATTTAATGTTTTTGATTTTTGTTTTCTAGTTTTCTAATGAATGTAAATGAAGTCTATTTATAACAAAATGAAAGTGAAATAATCTATCTTTATCAATCAATTGTAAACATGAACTATGAAAATGCATGAAATAGTAAATTGATAGACTGAAACAAAAAAAGTAACTACAACAAACAAAAGCATAGAAACTCATTGTTTAACCCTGAAGATTGCAACCTCCAACTCCATAAGGACTAAGATGCCAACAAGGGCATCTTTTTCTTGTTGATGAAATTTGGAGGTTCTGAAAACTAGAAAGGAAAGCAAGCAACCCAGACAAGATTCTGAGCCAAAAACCCATAGAGGGACTAAGATGCCAATAAGGGAATTTTAGTCCCAGTAAAGGTTTCTTTCCAAAAAAATAGCAAAATCTAGATTGATTATAGTGTTTCTAGGTTGCCCACTCAGGGACCTGATGCTTAAAAACAAAAAACTGTGCAAATGAATGCAAGAAAAAGTAAATAATGACAAGCAATTGAATGAAAAGTTGAATGCAATTTTTTTTCAATTTTGAGTGCAATAAAAATGCTCCTAAATGCAATTAGGATGATTGACAATGCCCTTTTTCAATTTTTCAATGAGATAAGATGATGCAAGAAAGCAAAAAATGCAACCTATATGCACTCTCACTAATGCAAATGTGAGAAACCCCAGATGTACTTTCACTAATGCAAGATGCAATGCAAGAATGAATGCAACCTAGATCTAGGACCTTAGTAAAATCCAAATCATAAAATGAATGCTGAAAACGTTGGGTTCACAAAAATGAACCATTGGGAAAAAATTTGTAGGAAAAGGGACTCATAATACAAGAAAGGAATCCTTAATCCTATATTTTCCTCTATAGGGGGATGGTTCATTCAAGGAAACCTAGGATCCCAAAGTGGATTGACTATCAACAAAAAGGTGAGTCAATTCTCAAAAAGGGAAACCTAGGAAGATTCCTTAGGCTTTAAAGGGTTCACCACCAAGAAAAATCTTGGAAAAGACAACTTAACATTCAACTCACAAAACCTAGTAATGCAAGCCAAATAATGAGTGCAAATGAAAAAATTAAGCAACATAAAGTTAGGATGTGTGTACCTGGGAAGTCTGGAAATGTGATAAGGATTCTAGAAATACAAAAATATTGTCAAAATATGCTAGGGAGGACTAAGATGCCATTACTGTCTTCTTAGTCATGCTATTGTTTTTCGGGGAAAAAATGGAATCTTTGGATGTAGGAACAGAATCCAAAAGAGTCTCTGCAAAATACTTCCAGGAGGACTAAGATGCCCTTACTATCTTCTTAGTCTTGCTTTGAATTTAAGCAATTTTAGAATGTGATCGTGAGGTCCAAGGTCTGTACTTCTTCACCAAATCTTCATATCTAAACCTATAAAACAATGGAAATTTGGTTTATTTTCTATGGGGGTTTGCTTTGGTCAAACCCCTTGTTTGGTAGTTAAACCTTGATGGAAATGCATAGATCTGAAAATTGAAATGTGTGTTAGCCCTAATCTTAAGTGTGTCTAAGATTATACAACATAGAATATGGAGAAACATATTCAAATGTGTTAAAATAGAATCCCTTATATGCAACTAAAAATGACCTACAAAGGATATCTCAAATCACCTTAATAAGCTATTAGCGTGAAATTTACCTTCCTTAGGTAGAAAGTAGAACAACAATGGAAGATGGAATCACTCAAGAAATAAGTCGTTAGGCTTGGAAGTATGGCTAGTTGCATCTCCCAAACTAGAATCTCTCATGATCCTCCATAGGCATCCATCATTAGTCTTTGGCAATGCTAGATCTTGACTTGAGAATAGACTTGAAAAACCTACAAAAAACACTAGAAGGCTGCTCCAAGACTTCAATTCCTTGCTTCTTGAAACTCTCCTTCTTCTTACTTACTCACTTCTTCAAAACCTACTCAGGTGAAAATGGGTGTGAATCTTATTTTTATAGGCATTCCTATCTAATAACCTAGTTATTAGATCCCAAAGGCCGGAAAAATGCCAAATTAAATCAAATATTTTTATTTCTCACTCTTAATTCCTTAAAATAAAGCCCTTGGGACTAAAACACCCTAGGTGGCATCTTGGTCCCACAAGGCTTATTTTGCAATTTTAAAAGGTGGGTTGCCAATATTAAAGGCTATTTGTGGATTTTCTTGGGTTTACAGTTGAAATATACCTCGAGATGCACCAAAAGGGGTCTTAGGGGCCTATAATAAGTGACCTAAATGGAATTTAATGCAAGGGATGCTAAAATAGGTCCAAATTAAGTGTGAAAATTCAAAGGTATGAATTTTTCTACACTACAAGAGCCAAATTGATATTATCATGAGTATACAAATTTCATAACTAAAACAATGATGCTTACTGCAAAAAAAACTCCCTTATATAAGATATTACTAACCAAATATAAACAATCCTTAAATTAATACCACTAAAGTTATCATCTTACAATTGAGGCCTCATGATGAGTAAATTGATCTTTCCAAAACTTGGTGATTCATCCAACTATACTAAAATTACATAAGTAAATTATCAAAGTTTCCCTCCAAAGATTTTTCCAACCTTCAACTATAGTCTACCCTAATATATTTTGAATTCATTTCCTTTCAATGCTAAAATATAAAAATTATTCTAAAATGCTTTGTATGAAAAATATTTACCTTCTCTATTTATAAAAATAATTTTTCACTTTAAAGAGTATTCTTGTCTACAAATTCAAGAAAATGTAACAATTTTCTAAATTATGAAGTGCATACACCACTAGTAGTAGTTGTTATGAATGAATGCCACTTCATGCCTATTACTTCATCCCTATTCAATGTTCCTACCCTATCTCAATATATGGATATATGGAAATAGAATATACAAGATAATCTTTCCATAAAAAATACCAACCTCATGACTTTAAAATGTTATCTTCAACTAGTTCTTACAATCTTAACTATAACATGATTATATAACACAATATTGTTATATTCATTTAATATTGTGTAGGTACAACTCAAATCGATATATGTAGGCACTTTGCACTATCTACCTAACATCCTAAATTCCTTGAAAAGACTAACCCTTAACCATAACCACTAAGCCCTCCCCATGCATGACTCAACATGATTACTTATTGAGGTATATGTGAGTTTACTAGAATTAAATGAGATTAGCTAGGGCCCTCATAAACCATTTTTAACACCAATGCTTAGATCCAAATGTAAATACCTAATTACACAATGAGTAGATCAATACTAACTTGATTTGGAAAACACATTATAACTACTAAAGGATAGATGACCAACATTACTCTTACCAAGATTCTTTTTTTTAACAATATTGGATAGAAGACTAATCATAGAATAAGTGATGAATCATTAAATTTGTCAAAGTCTTCCTCTAGTTGTGCATTACATAGTAAAGAAGCAACATGACCTAGTGTTGTTCCTGACGAAGACTATTGCAAATGGTCAGATAGGAAATAATGAATATGTGGTGCTCGTGCAATGCCTAATGCACACTTTATGAAAATAATTACCTTCAGTTATCCAAACACCGAGTTGGAATAACGAAGATGCATCAACTAAAGAGAGGCTAAAAAGATAGACGTTAAGAAATCCTAATAAAAACATCAAATTTCTTTGCTTTACTTCTCTTATGGTAGATGTAAGCCCTTACAAAAGATTCGGGACATATGGGCTTGGCTCCTGCCTCTACCATAAATTTATTTCTAACTTTTGAATTCAATGCTGGAAAATGATAACAAATCCCATACACAACTCTACTAAAAATGCCCTAAGTCTGTGTGGAATTCAACGCTAGAAAATGATAAAACTCTACTAACAACTTATAGTATTCCATGAGTCTGCGTGTCTTATCTTTGCTTCCACATTTACTAGATCAGTTGCAACTGCAATGTCTGCAATTCAACTATTGTTTTTTTGCTTAGATAGAGGTCTATACTACGTTCCAAAGATCATAGCTTTCTCATATGGCATTGGTAAGAATTTTCACTGTGATTCATGTTGGAATATCTTATCTTGAGCAATAACGAGAAAGTGCATTTAATGTAGTCATATGAGATCCATTTTGGATTTTTCCCCCCTTTTTATTTGTCAGATATTTGTTGTCCCAATTAATATACTTTCTGGCAACAAATTAATTCTAGTGGGTGAATTTGAAATTGGGTTGCGATTTCGGGAAAAGACAAGAAAGACAAACGAAAGAATAGAATATTTTTTTAGTTAGTATTTGCAGCAACATAACATGGAGGAATGTTCAGCAAAACATAGGACAGCTAGAAGGGAATGTTCAGGAGAACCTGTAGTAGTAGAAGACTTTGACAAAGAGCAGTGATTCAGTGCTCTGGAATATCACTAGCACACAGAAAGCTCTAAGTGGGCCAGAATATGCACATTTTTTGTATGAAGCAAATATAGAGCCATAGCTCTAAGTTTTGTCTATAATCATTTTGAATATAATCTTTTTTAAAATGAATGAAATAGAATATATTTTTTCCTCCTTGTCTTGTTGTCCCCTTTTCTCTTTGTTGTGTGTGTTTTCATCTTTGCACACTTTAGTTGGGATGTTTTCCCAACATATTAGTATCAAAGCCCTAAGTTTTTTGGGCCTTTGGTTTTTAAAGCCCTAGCTTTGCTCCTAGGTGTGTAGTGGCATAAGCCTAGCTTCTAGGTATTAAGAAAAGCCCTAGTTTTCTAAGCAGTGAAAAAAATTATGACGTCTAGGCAAAAAAAATGAAAACTATTTTAGTTGCAAATGATTTGTGGGAATTAGTAGTAGTTTGGTTCATAGATGTGACTAACCCAAATGCATTTACAACATTGAGCAATGCTCAAAATAATTAGTTGAAGGAGACAAGAAAAAATGATTTTAAATCCCTTAGTTTGATTGAGGCAGCCTTGACAGAGGCTATTTTTCCATGAATAGCAATTGCTAGTTATGCAAAAGAAACATGGAAAATACTTCAAAATAGTTACAAGGGTACTAACAAGGTGAGACTAGTGAAACTCCAGCTGTTAAGGAGAGAGTTTGAGACCATGCAAATGAATGACAATGAGTCCATTTCAAATTTTCATACAAGGGTTTGCACCTTGGTTAACCAGTTGAGGATAAATGGAGAATCAATGGAAGAGCAGAGGATTATGGAGAAAATCCTCAAAATTCTACCCACAAAATTTGATCTGATAGTGATCACCATAGAAGAGGATAAGGACCTCTCACAAATGACAGTTGATGAGTTAATGGGTTCACTTCAAACCCATGAGCAGCGCCTAAATAGGTCTGCAAATTCTTCTCAAGAACAATCCTTCAAAGCACAAGCCAATGTGAGAGGTAGGGGAAGAGGAAGAAATGGCAAAGGAAGAGGTCAAAGGGGTAGAGGTAGAAGCAAATTTGGAAGAGGAGGCTCAAATATTCAAGAGGAGGCAAGCACCTCCCAATCAGACTTCCAAAACACAAAGAAGAATAGCAACTCAAATCAGAGGAGTGATAAGAGCAAAGTGTAGTGTTACTATTGTCACAAGTATGGTCACTATACAAGTGAATGTAGGAAGAAACTACGTGACCAAGGGAGTCAAAATGTAAATGTGGAAAATGAAAAAATCTTGACTGAAAATGAAAAACATTCATAAGTGTTTATTGCATGCAATCTTGCAAAACAAGGCAACGCTGAAGTTTGCTATTCAGATAGTGGTTGTAGCAACCACATGAGTGGTAACAAAAAATTATTTTCCTCCATAGACAACAACATTAAGTTTGAAATTAAAATGGGGAATAATTAGAAGGTTTTAGTCATGGGCAAGGGCATAGTGTGCCTACAAACTAAGCATGGTGAAGAGAGACAACTCCATGATGTCTTTTATCTCCTAGGCATGAAACACAATCTCTTGAGCATTGGATAGGTGGTTCAAAATGGTTATAGAGTGCTAATGGAGAAAGGGGAATGCATCATCTATGACAAGGATGGAAGCAAGAGAGTTATGGCAGTAGTTCAAATGAAAAAGAATCAGATATTTCCCCTCAAAATGCAAATCTCAACACAATCAATAGGCCTGCAACAACTAGCCTTCAAAACAGTCATCCAAGACCCATCCAAGCTTTGGAATTTGAGGTATGGGCATCTAAGTTATTCTAGTTTAAATATTTTAGCTAAAAAAGATATGTTTAGGGGCTTGCCAACAATTGTAGAGGTCGATGGAAAGTGTGAAGCATGCATCCTAGGTAAATAGCATAGGCAACCCTTTCAATCAGGTCATTCTAGGAGAACTAGAGCACCATGAGAGCTGGTGCATTCATATTTGTGTGGTCCCATGAAGACCTCAACCCTAGGTGGAAATGTTTATTTCATGACACTCATAGATGATTATAGTAGAAAAATCTAGGTGTATTTTTTGAAGAACAAATCAGATGCATTTGAGAAGTTCAAAGAGTTTAAGGCCTTGGTTGAAAAATAAAGTGACCACTATATCAAATTCCTCAGAACAAACAAAGGGGGATGGTATATCTCTCAAGAGTTTATGATTTTTTGCAAGTCTCAAGGTATTCAGAGACAAATCACAGCTCAGTATACTCCACAACAAAACAGACTAGTTGAAAGAAAGAACAGAACCATCACAGAGATAGCAGCAAGCATATTGAACGAAAAAGTTTTGTCTAATGAATATTGGGGTGATGATCTAGCAACAACGGTTTACATTTTGAATAGGTGCCCCACAAAAGTTGTTCGTGGTAGGATTCCACAAGAAGCGTGGACAAAATGCAAATGGAGTGTTGAGTATTTGAGAATATTTGGATGTGTGGCATATGCACTAGTGCCAAAAGAGAAAAAGGCAAAAATTTGATGACAAAGGTGAAAAATGCATTTTCATAGGCTATAGTGAAGAATCCAAAAACTACATATTGTATAATCCCATCACCAAGAAAGTGGTGATTAACAGGGATGTTGAATTCATTAAAAATGAGTCAAGGGATGGAATGGTGGAAAACAACATAGGTATTTCTATCTCAATACCTTTTGAGGATGAAGAAGGTCCAAAAGGAAAATGTGTCGAAACTTTATAGTAAGGTAATAGTTCAAGAAATGACAATTGTAGCTCCATAAATTCTTAGCAAGGTAGATGCTCCAGAAACTTTCAGCAGGGTAGTTGCACCAAAAATTTATGACAACAGTCTTCTTCATCAGTCCAACAGTCAAGCAGCTTCAAAAATTCTAACCCTATGCATGCATCATTGATACCACGAAATATTAGAAGCATGAGGGAAATTTATGAAAACACAAGGTATGATGACTTTGATGAGAATTCATATTTTTCTATTTTTTTTTTAGTGATCCAATGTATTTTGAAGAAATCGTGAAAGAAGAAAAATGGTGTAAGGCCATAGATGAAGAGCTAGATGCTATAGTGAGAAACAAAACATGTGAACTCATAGATTTACCCAAAGCAAAATCATTCATTGGTGTTAAGTGGGTCTATAAGACCAAACGTACTATTGATGGTAAGGTTGAGAAGCATAAAGCAAGGTTGATTGTTAAGGGATATAAATAGCATCTTGGAAGAGACTATGATGAAACATATGCACCAGTTGCAAGGTTGGAAACAGTGCGAGCAGTCCTAGCAATTGCATCCCAAAAAAAATGGAAAGTATTTCAAATGGATGTAAAATCAGCCTTGTTGAATGAAGTGCTAAAAAAAGGTGTATGTGGAGTAGCCACCTAGCTACGAAGTCTTAGGGTAGGAAGACAAGGTCTATAGGCTCTAGAAAGCTCTCTATGGGTTAAAGGAAGCACCATAGGCATGGTATAGTAGAATTGATTTGTACCTTCTGAGCAATGGTTTTAGCAAAAGCGGTAGTGAGCCCACACTCTACATCAAGGCAGCTAATGGTGAGATTCTTATTGTTGTTCTATATGTAGATGATTTAATTTTCATAGGGAATAGTGATCTTTTCATTGTTGATTTCAAAGAGGCAATGAAAAATGAGTTTGAAATGATAGACCTAGGTTTGCTAAAATATTTCCTAGGCATAGAGTTCCAACAAATAGATCATGACATCTTTATTTCACAAAAGAATTATGCTAAACAAGTCTTGAAGAGATTTAGAATGTTGGACAGTAAACCAGCCACAACCCCAACAGCTATAGGTTTGAAATTAAGCAAAGAGGACAACAACAGTGATGTTAACCCAACTCTCTTTAAGAGCATGGTTGGAAGCCTCATGTATTTGACAACAACAAGACCTGATTTGATGTACGCAGTAAGCCTAATTTCTAGGTTTGTGGAGCAATCTAAGGATGCACACTGGAAAGCAGGAAAAATAATTCTAAGGTATTCCAGTGGCATGAAAGACTATGGAATTATGTATACCACCCCCCAATGAGTTTCAACTGGTTGGGTACATAAACAGTGATTGGGAAGGAAATGTAGATGACAGGAAGAGCACATCAGGATATTTGTTCCACATGGGTTCAGGAGCAATATGATGGGCATCAAAGAAGCAACCCATAGTTTCTCTCTCCATAGCTGAAGTAGATTACATAGCAGCAAATGGAATAGCATGCCAGGCTATTTGGCTTAGAAGAATCCTTGAAAATTTGAATGAGTAGCAAGAAGATGGTACAACCATATTTTGTGACAGTGTGTCTTCTATTTCCTTGAATAATAATCTCGTCTTTCATGGATGAAGCAAGCATATTGAGATTCGATATCATTTCATAAGGGAGTTGGTGGAGCATGGAGAGATTAAACTTCAGTACTGCCGATCTAAGCAACAACTCCCTGATATTTTCACAAAGGCATTGTCCAAAGACTCCTTTGAATGCCTAAGAGATAAGTTTGGTATGAAGGAATGTGTTGGAACTTTAGTTCTAGAAAAATTAGAAAAGAGTCGATGCATCAGAACTTTAGTTCTAGAAAAATTAGAAAAGAGTCGATGCATCAGAACTTTAGTTCTAGAAAACTTAGAAAAGCATTGATGCACTAGAGCTTTAGTTCTAGAAAACTAAAAAAAACACCGATGCACTAAAACTTCAATTCAAGATAGCGCCATAAATTAGAATTGGTGCAAATAGGTTTGCTTGAGAACTTTTTCTCTGTTGCATTGGAAGTTTTGCAGAGTGATGAAAAATAAGAACTTTGCTCCAAAAAATTTTCTCCGAAAATTTTTAAATAATGATGAAAAGCAAAAAGCCTCAAGATTAAGGGGTAGTGTTGGAATATCTAATCTTGAGCAGTAACAGGAAAGTGTATTGAATGCACAGTCAGATGAGATCCATTTTGGATTATTCCCCTATTTTTATTTGTCAAATATTTGTTGTCCCAATTAATTTGCTCTCTGGAAGCATATTAATTCTAGTAGGTGAATTTGAAATTGGACAACAATTTTGGGAAAAGACAAAAAAGACAAAAAGAAAAATATAATTTTTTTTCAATTAGTTTTTGTAGCAGTAGAATGAGGAATGTATAGCAGAACATAGGACAACTAGAAGGGAATGTTGAGGAAAACCCACAGCAGTAGAAGACTTTGATGAAGAGCAATGCTTCAGTGCTCTGGAATATCACCAGCACGCAACAGCACACATAAAGCTCCAAGTGCACCAGAATATGTAAAGTTTTGTATGAATGAAATATAGAGCCATAACTCTGAGTTTTGTCTGTAATCATTTTGAATGTAATATTTTTGTGAATGAATGAAATAGAATATATTTCTGCTTCCTTTTCTTGTTTTCTCCTTTGCTCTTTATTGTGTGTGTTTTCATCATTTTCCACTTTAGTTGGGATCTTTTCCCAACAATTCAAAAGTACTCACATGATTTGTACCAGAAGTGATGTAATGTGAATTATAGTTGATTGAGCAAATATAATTTCCATGATAGGATTGATACTTTATTTCTTTTGTGTGTACCTTTTGACACGTCATCAATACTACTCTTGTCATGTTTGATAGTACATAAAGACCATGTATGACATGTTACTCATGTTTGAAAGAGAATTATGAGTAGTTTATTTAGGTTCTTGATAATTTGACACTCTATAATATATGGAATGAAAGTGCACGACTTTTAGAAATACCCGATAAAGTGCCTTCTTATAGAGGCATGAGAAGTATCAATTCTTAGAAATGAGATACTTTTTCATTAATGAAGGAAACTATAGTCTATATACAATGAAGCATTGTGGATGGTTCATACTCCATGGTCATTTATAAGAAAACGTCAATGACCACATGAAATATATAATAGAATGTGAATAGCAAATGGAATTAAATGGGTTTGAAGTATATATGCATAACAAAGAGGATAGAAGCTTCTGGAGATAGGCTTGAAACATAAAATTAAGATATGTTCAAATGATTTATATTTTAAGAATATTAGTAATTTATTATAATTAAATAAGATTATGAGTTCATAAATTTATATCTTACTTTTAGAATGTATACATGGAAATATTATTACTAAGTTATAGATATGGTGTCTTGAGCTAAGTTAATTTATAAATAGGGAGTTGTCAAAGAAATGCTAATTCTTGACAATATTTTAAATATTGATATGAATACACACATATATGAAAATGAACAAAGAGATAAACAAAATTTAGCATATGTATGTAGAGGTTATAAGCTAGGTCTTATAGAATCAACTCTCATGGATCAAAGGTTAGGGAAATTTTATAATGCTAGATGTACACAAGGAGAATTGAAAACATAAAGAAATTTTCATAACATGAAGGCCTGATCATTAGGCTTTGATACCAAATGTGATGTCACTTATCTTCCTAAAGTAGTTTAAGTGTTAGTGAATTTTAATAGTTTAAATATTAGATTTAAGATAATTTTATAAGATATCATTTCACTAAAATGATGCATAACTATAAGGGTGATCCCATAATAGTGGTTTTACAATTTTTAATTTGGACACTGAAATTATTATTTTTAACTAAATCTTCACATTGGGCACCTATAGCGGCTAAACCGTGAGGAATTTGAAGATGATGCAAACTAGAGTCTCATCACATTTTGTCTGTAGATTCTAAAAGTATTTTTTTCAAAATTTTGGAATCAAATTGCACTTCTTTTTCCATCTCCCACGAAAATAGATTTTTTTCAGAAAACAACATTTTTAAAAAGTGATGCACACGTATAATGTATAACTTTTCCTTGAAGGATAAAATTATGATTCTTTCAATTTAGATTTGTAACTCTGATATCTAGTGCTTCCAGTTGGTTAGATAGTTTTTATTGAATATTTTTCATTAATCAAGTTTCAAAGTCAAACGAATTACAATTGGAACCTTGTGCGCCAGTATATAGCGTAACTTTTTTTATATGTCAAAATTTAATTTAATTTTTTTTGTTGGATCAAAGACTTCAATATCTGGTGCACTCATATTTTTCAATTTTTTTTTTGATAATCTTCTATGTTTCCACATGTGAAGAACAAAGAAATTCATTTTCGATGAAAAACCTATGTTTAATAAAACTTTAAAAACAAATACATAACAAAACCAAAACATATTAAAATTATATTCATTGGATAGCTTGTTCTGAGGAATACCATAATCATTTCAAATAAATTTTAAATGAATTCATTTGATACCCAAAATATAAATCAAAATTTATTTTTATCAGCATTTTGATAGGTGTAAAGAACTGCATTTATAGGTATGGTTTAAAACTAGCGAGGTTCTATCCAAGGGTTTGATCAAGGTGTAAGAAAGGCGCATTCAAAGGAATGGTTATAGGTCCAAGCTCTCCATGAAAAGGATGCACCCCTAGAGGAAACTAATTCTTGCACAGAACCCAACCCACCTCATGGACCTTATGGTATAAAAAACCTACCTCATAGACCTTATAGTACAAACAACTTACCTCACAAGTGTTATGGTACAACCCTAGCTACGACAATCTCGAGTGTACGTTGTACCCTGAGTTGGACACACACTATGCACCCCTTCTCCAAATGCATCAATGTTATCCAATGACCTCAACCTTCACTCCTTTGTGCCCTCTCAATTGATCTTTTCCTTTTTCTCTTCTCTCTTTGAATGTTCTCCATGTCTCATATAAATTCTTATATAACCCTTAAGAGGTGGTTTCCAAACCATCACACCCTTTCACAAAGGTTGTAAATAATTATTTAAATAAACAATTATTCTTCCACCTTTTAAATGAATTTTTATACATATTCTTTATTAATATATCTTTTAACCAAATGATCATAATATCCTTTATTTTTCTATCTCCCTTTTAATTCTAAAGTGTTATCTCACAGTTTTCCTTTCTCTTGGAGAAAAAAGTCACATAACAAAGATTAATAGTGCTTTAAGGTGGTGTAGAAGGATCCTTTGGGGCTATTAAATAGTGCATTCCTTCAAAAAAATTATTTTATCACCAAGCATAAATCACTTTCACCTTCATTCATGCTCAATATTTATATGTGCCTTCATGACATACATGTAGCCTTGTCTTCATGGATTGTAATTTCAAGTCTTATGATGACAAGTTTATTTGTATATGATTATCCCTCTTTGATCACCATAGGCTATAAAGTTTAGACATATGACTCACATATCTCAAAGGATGTCAGGGTTTTCCCTGTATGTCTTCATTCATCATGACTTCTTTCCATGACTGGAAGCTAAGTTACCAGTTTGGTTTTGAGTTTGGGTTCGAGTTCGAGAACCCGTTTCACCAGTTTGTGAATATTTTTTTTTGGGTTTGGGTTTGTTTTGGGTTTGGTAATACAAAAACATATAAAAATCAGAAATATATACATATTTGCAGCAATATTTAAGTTTAGAATACACCACCATATTAATAGTCAAATAACATAGCAAAAATAGACCACCACTTTATACTCAAAAGTCAAATGCCATGATATAGAATTATAAATTAAAGTTCAAATACAAACATAAAAATGTCAAGTGTTTATGATGTCAATCTGAATCATATGGGTCATCAAAAAAGTAGCATCATTAGCAACATTAGATGCTACATTTTGTGTAGAACCACAAAGAGCATTAGTGGCACTCGCACAAGCACTGCCACTAGCACCAACACTAGCATTGATGCTACCACTCTCATGCTCAGTAGTTGCTTCAGGCTGATAGTCATCATCAATATCAAGTGCAGCTAAGTGACTTGTGGAAGCATCCAAGTCAAGCTGCTCTGGCTCAATATCCCACCTCCTTGTGTCTCCTTCTTTGTAAGAACTATGTTTGTGTGTAAGGAGGCACAAGTTTGAATGCACATACACCAAGTCCTCAACCTTTTTTGAATGTAGCCTATTGTGTTTTATTGAGTGGATGGAGTATGTGCTCCAATTCCTCTCAGAAGAGGATGAACTAGCAACCTATTAAGACGAAATTAAATTAATAAATAGTTAAGAGTTACAAAATTTAACTAAATGAAATTATTAATTAAAATTAAAATTACAAATATAAATTATAAAACTTACTTGGGATAAAAAATTTATTGCAATAGGTTGGAGGTGCATGTATTCTTGCCCATGGAAGTACCACCAACTATGAGCATCCACCCTGCACTTGTCTCGAAGAGCATGGAAATATTCTAATCAACACTCCTAGAGCATGCAAAAGTCATAAACTCAGCCCTCACTCGATCATGTTGGTCACGATCAGTGAAGATTCTATGAATTGCTGCCTTGTACCCTTGGGCCACTTCACCATCCCTATATGGAGCAACTCTTGATGAAGTAGAAAGTATCTCAGGGCTATAATATTTGGGACTCAATGCAAAAGCGAGAAGATGCAAGGGAGTGGGCATTTTGTTCCATCTATCAACCATGATTTCCTGTAGCTCTTTGAAGAATTTTTCTTCAGGATCTTCCTCTTTTGCATTGATGATGGATCTCATCTTCTCAATCATTGAGTCGATACCATCATATACTTCACCCAAACAAGGTCTATCCAAGTTAGTGTAACGGATCATGCTCAGTATGGGCTCGGTGAAACTGACGAGATACTCAACACAATCCCACCAACCATCATCTAGGATCCTTTGCTTGATCCTATTTGCCCTTTCATTGCTAGATTGCCTCCATACAACCCAATTAGGGCTGATTACCATGGCACATAGTGCCTCACGAACCTTTATAAGTCATCTCAACACAATTGTGTTGGAGGCAAAATGGGTCTCGGCAACCTGTTTGAAAATCAAAATTAAAATTAAAATATAATTTAAATATACAAAATCAAAATTAAAAGAAAATTCAAAAATTTAAAAATATTGAGAATTAACTTACCTTCAACAACTCCAATTTGAGAGAATTGTCTAAATATTCCTTGTCATATGGTGGTTGGTGACAAAATTTCAGATATCTTAAGCCCTTGGCATACACACAGTTTGATCCATTCAATTTTGGATCAATTTTTTGTAACATTAGATTGAGGAGTGGACAGCAGGGGTGCCCAAAAATGTGTGGATACTTCTCCTCAGCCAATAGCAACAACCTACAATTTTAGCATTGTCGGTTACAACTTGCACAAAATTTTGATAGCTCGCTTCTTCAATAGCTTGGCAAAGGATGTCAACAATAAATGGACCATCTTTCACTTGTCCTTCACAATCCACTGCTCTCAAAAACATTTCCCCTTTAGGGGACACATCAATAACATTGATCAATGGGCGATTTCTTGCATCTTTCCATCCATCAAAAACTATGGTCACCCCTGTTTTGATCCACGAATCCCTTATGGGATTCAAAGAGTTTGCTACGTGTTTCACCTCGTTCTCCAATAAGGTGCAATGCACCTTCTCAAAACCTGGGCCCTTATACCCTTTTGGAGCCTCATTAATAGATTTCACCATTTTTTGCTAATATGGTGAGCGAACAACATTGAATGCCAATCCATTCACATAGACACATCTCGCTATGTCTTGATCAGCAGTCTCTCTAGCCTCATTCTAAAATGAAGCTTCCTTGGTATAGATCTTTTATTTGAGAGGGCATGGTTTTGCTCTTGAGGACGATCATAAATGGATGGCTCTATGGGTGGAAAACAAGAAGGTGGTGTAGGGGGTTTCATGGATCGAGATCCTTTCTTCAAAGGATGGCTTGTTTTACCACTGGTTGCTTTTTGGTCTGTCGTTTCTTGCTCAACAATATATTTCAACACTATATTTTTTTGGAATGCCTTTGTTGTTTTCACCTAGACAATTTTTGATGCCTGTTTCAGGGATCCCAAACAAGTGCCCTTTCACTCGACTGTATGAGCTCGAATATTGAACATGGCAATGACTACAAATCCAAACATATCCTCCACCGCCTAGAAGTTGTTGAACCATTTCTACATATTTCCAAAGGGGAGGGTTTGGGTTTGTTTTGAAACAAGATTGGATTGAGCCTGAGGAGGTACTGGTTGCCATTGTAATATGGAATAGTGAATACCTAAGGCACAACATATTGAAATTTTGCTATTGATTCATTGAATTTGAAACTAAAAGACTTTAATTAATTTCAAAAAAAATGAAAAAATTGAACGTCTTATAGACATTTAGAGGAATGAAAAGTAAAACAAAACAATAACTAAAAAATAAAACAAAAGAGTTGAAGTTCACTTGTGAAAAAAAATGTAAAAAAAATATTATCAAAAAACTTCAAAAAACCTACCTCTTTTGAAGAAATCTTGCTCTACGATCTTCTTAGCAATGAATCAACACTTGCAAGTGCTTAGGAATAGCACAACAATCAACTTTGAACAATCTACAATCAACCTTCAAGTCTATTCTAGCTTGTGCAAGCAAAAGAGAAAGTTTATCAATGGAGGAAAAAAATCCTTTTTTTCTCATTCACAAACTGGTAAATGAGTTTCACTTTACCTATTTCATGTTTTTGAGGCAAGTATTAGGGTTAAAAAGAAAAAAAAGGTCATTAAAAGTCAAAAACAAGTCAAAAAAGTAATAAAAAAATGAAAAAAAAAAGAGAAAAAATGCGCCTAGGCGCGGAATAGAGCCCAAGTTCGAACCGGGTTCAAAATTTTCAAACCATGTTTGGACCCACAGTCATGGGTCTGGACCCTGGATGAACCCATAGTTTGAAATATGGACCCAGCTTAAATTTTGCTGAACCGAACTTGAATTCTAGACCCGGATCTAACCCAGGGCCTTCCTGAACGAATCCGGTAACATAGACTGGAAGGAGTATCATCCCACTGCCCTTTGGAACCTTTTGCTTCCCTCTAATTTAATAACATTTGAGATGTCTTAAATTACTCTTGATGACTGTCCATTAGGATGCTGCAGGTATAAAATTCATTGTAAAGGATTGTCATTTATTTCATTTTTACTCACTATGGATGGACCCCCTTTTATTTTGCCTTATGGTCATGGTTTATCCTTTGTGTCTTCACTCTCTTAAGGTCTGCCATCACTTGAATATGTCTAGATATACCTCAGGACTGAAATATGCATTCATAACTCTCATGGTTCTCTTCATACTATACATTGTGGACTTTCATTAAATCTGAAACCTTGGACTACCTTTCTATTAACTATGACTTCTTCAACTATTTTTGTTCTTGACTGTCACAACTTATTTCTGACATGACCTTTGCCAATCTTTTATGCGTGTTACCTTATGTCAATTGTCATGCATTCATGTCTCTGCCCCTTTAATGGATTGTTGATTGCAAATTCTTCTACATCTCAAGATGGATATCATTCTGCCCTTCATACCACTGTCCTTTATAAATCTTGCTCCTATCATGCCATAAGAGAAACTATTGTCTTCACATCTTCATCACAACCTGTGCATTTACAAACCCTAACACTACTGTCACTTGTTGAAATGACCGTCCTTTGAAAAGATTACTCTTCTTCATATGAGTTGTCCTATAAAATGAATTTATATTCATTCCAAGAACACTATCTAGGATATCATATATTCCCCCATAATGCAATAATGCCTTAGCTAGGGTTTTGAAATATTGTTTATTGTTCATGGAATGCCACTGCCCTTCTTTTCTATTCCCATGGGTTCCATATTTTCTTGAAAGTTGGCTGTCCTTTCAATGCGGTTTGAAATGACTGTCCTCCTTAATTTGAGGTGACTATCATGTTAATGACCATAAGATCCTTGTTTCATGGTTTTTACATCAGTATCAATCTACCCTTGTCACTTTTGATTACTCTTTTACATGGTGACTATGCTTTGTTTTCTTCATTATCATGATTTGTATCATTACTATCTTTTCCTTCTATTCCTTCTATAGACTGTCATAACATTGTTCACTTGATGATTGCCACTTACTATCATGCCCTTAAGGTATCTTTGTTGGAATCATCTAACGAAACTTAGTATTAAAAGCCAAGTGTTCAATGATGCATACAATCATGACCCTTGAGACAATGGAATTCTTTAAGCCTATTACTATTTGATAGACATTTTCATTTGTATCATTGATCAATGATTCTCTTAATTATCTCACCAAAAATTTTGATCACATTCTTCATATTTTCCTTATTGAACTATACATCAATTTCTTGACAATGCTACCTATGATTGCTTTCATCTTTGTCATTTATCAAGCAAGCTTATATGACTGTCTTGATATTCTATAAGTTTCCTTTTATGATGCATTTAGAGCATAGTAACGAGACGTAGACGCAGCTCAGACTCGGCGAGGGCGACTTGGCACGGGACTCGGCAACTCCAGACTCGGACACGGCGCAAACGCGACAGAATGAAAAAAAGTTGAAAAATTCTAGAAATCTAGAGATTTTTAAGGATTTAAAACTTGTTTCAAGCACCCTTTATTGAATACAACACAAATAAAAGCAAATTTGATCACCTGCACAAGTATACAATGATTACATAAGTATAAAGTACATAAATTGTAGTTGCGCTACTGAAGGAAATAGCATACTTAGATATATAAAATTAGTCAAATGTATAAAAAACTCATGGAATATGAAATTCATGACATCAAATGTTCCATACAAATATGAAATATCAAAATTTTTACTAATAGCTATAAGTCTATGACTCTATGCCCTATGGCATAGTGGAGCTAGCATCCTTCCTATGAAGGCGTCTAAGGGTTCTGGATGATGTTGCAGCTGCAACCATAGTCTCTGCTTGTGTCTGACTCTCCCTACCACTCTCACCAACAACATCTATGTCTCCTCATGCTCTAGCCTCCTCCTCAACCATGGCTACAACCTTGACCTCTCTCTCTACCTGGTCCACCCAATCAAGGTCCTCATCACTAAAGACTACATCTATAGCCTTAGTGATCCACTCAAACTGTGGATCAACCTCCTCTAGAATGATCGGGGTTTTGTCATGGTCAAAAAGGTTCCTGTATCTAAGCCGAAGGTTTTAATGAACATATACCAAGTCATTCATCCTGTCCACTATCAATCTATTGCACTTCTTGGAGTGTATGTGCTCAAACATACTCCAATTGTGCTCACAACCAGATGAACTACATGGCTGGCTTAATATACGAATGGCAATATTTTGCAAGATTCGTGTATCAGAACCAAACATATTCCACCAGCTATCTGAGATGAGAACAAGAAACAAAATCAATCTCATTTCAAGTTTCAAGTTCAAGTTCAACATTTAATAAAAAATTATAATATAAAAAGATGAAAATTATGCCCTTAAATATATTTTTACCTGGCAGTAATGTTGTCCTATTATCTTTGCACATTTGACGTGCAAAGAAGTCTTCGTGTGCCTTAGTGAAGGCATCTATCTCCTGCACCACCTGTGTAGTAACAATAGGCAACATCCGCTCTATCGTTGTGTAGAGCCCACTAAGAATTTCTCTATCTGCATGGATATCACGAAGGAATTGGAAGGCTAGATTCAGGAAACATGCGGCTACATGGATGGGCCTATGAAGTTGCTTTTTCCATCTCCTATCAATGATATCCCAAATGGGACGATACTTCTCCTCAACTCCACCATAGACTAATCTAATGGCCTCTTTGGCCCTATCCATGCCCTCATATATGTAGCCCATTATGGGCTTCTCCCCATATGCAACTCGTAGGAAAACTAGCAAGGGCTCAATAAACTGCAAAGTGCAAACATGTTTCACAAATAAGTGTGAATGAAAATAAACAAATAAAAGTAAGATATGATTAAAAATTAGAACATAATAAATAATTAAATTTTACCTTCACAATCTCGTCCATTGGTGTCCAAAACCCTTGCTCATCAAAAATGCAATCAGCCACAACAATCCCTGCAGTGCTTGTAGAAAAGGATGAGGAAGACCACTCCTCACTAGTAAACATGTTCCTTAAAGCTGCCCTTGACCGAATCAAGGATTGCATCGTGATAAAATTTGTTGCAAACTTGGTGATGCTAGGACGAGACAACTCCCTCAACCTCGTGTATTGCCTCATAAGGTTAAGCACCCATGTGTGGTTGTATACAAATTTGCATATGTTTTTTGCTGCTTCCACACATGTTTTGATCCATGGGAGCTTCCCAAGATCCTCCAACATGAGGTCAATGCAATGGGCGGCACATGGAGTCCAAAATATAGTAGGGTGCCTCTCCATCAATAATCTACCAGCAGCAACATAATTTGCTGCATTATCTGTCACCACTTGCACTACATTCTCTTCCCCCACATCAACTATCACCTCCTCTATAGCCTCACATAGGTATGTGGCATTTTTGAATTGGGTAGAAGCATCAATGGACTTCATGAAGACGATGTCACCTGAGAAAACAAGCAAAACCAATTATTCA